>CAWVOZ010000123.1:0-17132 GCA_963931855.1 Philhelius festivus | reverse complement strand
CTGGACCAGAAATCACCCGAAGAAACTTCCTTTCAAAGCACTCAAGCAGATCCTCATACGCTTTTAACAGAGACCATGCTTCTGTTCCATACATCAGGACCGGGATGATTAGGGTCTTATCTGTATAAGGTCTCCTTGGTTCTTAGAGAGAGGGCTTTACTACTCAAATGCACGAATTTGAAGTTGAACATAATGAACATATCAACCGTTACGTCGAGTCAACGATGTTAAGATTCCTTTCTCGATGATACAGCATATTCTTTGTCTTGTCCTCATTAACATTGAAACCCATTTTTCACCACTTCCGATTCAATACTTGCAAACGCGCTTCGTTCTCCCAATGATGTCAATATCACCTGCATAAGCAAGTTGCGAGTTGCGTGCAATTGCTTTAAGAATGATGTGAAAGAAGTTGCATCATACCGCGTCGGCCTGTCTCAAGCGTTTCTCGACACCAAAGAGTTCGGTGGTGTTTTTAACGAACATTTGATCGACGGTTGATTTACCGGGTCTAAAAACATACTGATTAAGACCGATCAGATCCTTGCCAAACGGTTTTAAGCGACCACACAGTACAGATGACAGGATTTTGTATGTGACGTTGAGGAGAGTTATACCTTTGTGGCTGGCACAGGTCAGAGCATAGCCTTTGTTTTTATGGGAGGGTCACCCTATACCGAGGTTCCATTCTTCGGGCATACTTTCATCCGACCAAATTTTGGAGATAAGTTGGTGTATACTCCCTACCAAGATGACTTGCTGCTTTGAATAGTTCGGCTGGCAGGCCATCCACACAAGCTTGGCTATCGCTAACCGCACTTCAACAAGGTTAGGTGGACGGACATTTTGACCATCATCGTCCAGGTTGAATGAATTATTCTGTCTAATAGCTGAATTTTGGTCATCTTCACCGTTTATAGAAGTCCAGAAAAGTTTTGTTTCCAGATCCTCAATAACGACTTTGCGTCTAGTAACATATTCCCACATTCGTCTCGGCAGGCTTACGTTCTGGCTTCACCCTTCGTCAGAACTTTCGAACATCCCCCTGCTGCTACAGCCCTCAAAAGGCTCGACCGCCCGTCACGCGAGTTAAGTTTTATTTTATCTAAAGTAAAGTGAAACAACCGGATCGTTTTGCTGTCCGTCAATGACTGACTATTTTATTCTTTATTTACATACCTTGTTCTTTTTAATTACAAAACTGATAATCAGCGAATTATTGTGAACGACATGAAGTGATACGAGTATTTGATTCTATCATTTCCGTTCCCATGATTATGATTTCTTAAAACCTTGATGTTTTGGTTTTACTTTTTACGATGTCATCTTTATTTTGTAAAATAATATTGCCATCGTTTATATTTATAACACGCGTGCTCTTTCTTTTTCCACCTCGACGTTATTCCCTTCGTTTTTACCCGTAGAGTTCCCGGGCTGATATCTTGGCAGTTCTAATTATATTTGCAACATTGATTGCTCGTTCTTGGCTGCATGTGTCAGCCGACATTCTACATCGAACCAGGGGTTTTGTTTTGGTGGCTTAGTGAAACCTAGCACATCAGTTGCAGCACTTCTGATGCCTTGTCGGTAGTGATTCCACTAGTCCTCTGCAGTTGGCGCTGTTAGCGTGCTTGCTGAAAGATTAAGAGTGATTTCATAAGCAAAAATCTTGGCGATCTCTTGCGATTTCAACTTCTCGGCATCCACTCAACGTTGTGGCGTCATAGATATTCGCATACGTACTTGAGTTACAACCAAGTAATGTTCCGAATCAATGTTGGCCCCTCGGAAAGTTCGGACATCCAGGATACTGGAAGCATAATGGCATTTATCGCAACATGATCAACCTGGTTGACAGTCAACTTATCCGGAGACTGTCAGGTCTCTTTGTATATGATTGCTTGCTATGATTTCCGCCCACCGCCCCGCCGCCGCAAAGTCAATCAGGCTAAGTACGTTACCACCTTGTCCACCTTGCGTGGAATGATCACAGGGCAAATTCCTAAACGCATATCTTGCGCAAATTCTGCTAAGCAAACAGTTCCAAAATGCAAATACAGAAATCTCTGCTAAGCAGAGTGTCCCTAAATGCAATCGATGCTACTTTCTTGCGCAAATGCAGAGGCACTTGTGCAAATGTCAAACATTTCTTTCGCAATTCTCTTACATATGCGTATTCTGATTTGCTATATCTGCTTTGCAGTTGTTTTGCTTTGCAAATCTTGCGTTTAGGAATTTGGCCACATATTCGTCATCGTGAAAAACGCAGACAAGACATTTTTCACCCCTTATGATCTTTGTGGTATTTATAAGGCCTATTTATGTCCAAAGCTTGATTAAAATTCCCATATTTTGACAGGGGCTCGAATAACCCAATAGAGTCTATTGGATATAATCAAAAAGAGAGCTTTATAATGATAGGCAATACAAATGTAACAGAAACATTTCAATCTCTCGAGTGCCGCCACAAAGTTTTTATCTTCCGTTAACTTAACCTTATTTTAATAAACAGTGTTCAAGTGAAATACCGAGTCTCATTTCTTCCCTTAAACAATTCAACCGTAGTTCTCGTGCTTCAATACCAATCAGTTTACCCTTACACCCAATTTCGGAGGTTCTATTAAATTCAGAGATTCTTTCTTTAGCTGCACTGCATGAATGTTGAATGCTTAATATACGGCCCAATATTTCCTTTCCAATGCAATGTTTAGACATTCAAAACCAATGTGTATTGGTATCTTTTTTTTAATCCTCTCCAACTTTCCCTACGTTCGCGCTGTGCTCCCGAGTTTTAAGGGTAGTCATAAGCCCTTATGCGTGCGCTCAAAATATATGGTCAATTCACATCGCCTCAATGTGAGATAACCATGTTCGGTATTCGCTCTAGCAGAATGTCTAGTGTTGCACGAAGCGCCACCTATTTGAAATTAAATGTCGTCGGTGCCTATATCATCCAGTTCGGGCCAAAAGAAATTGGTTATCATTGACCGCTCGCCGTTGACAGTTGACCAGGACATTGGTCAACGTCGTTCTCAAAAAAGTATGCACCCAAATTCGAGAATTTCGTTTGTTGTTAAACATTCTTCGAAGAATCGACCTCGTCGCTGAATATTATTTTTCGACCGAAATCATTTTCGAACAGAAGAACTACTTCGATAAAACAATTTAATCATTTCCACATATTGTTGCCCGCTATAGCTGTTGATCTGGCATAATAGACTTAATATGGCCGCAATCACTTATCAAAGTTTGGAAAATCTATTAGAAAACCGTTTAAAAGTATGCAGTGCATAATTGGTTGGAGGGAAGAATTTTAAGTTCTCTCGTGTACTAAAAATGGCAGTAACTTGTGTTTTTAAAAAAATTTGGGGGCATTTTTTAATTTATACAGTTTTTTCCAAAGCAAGATAAAAATATAAAACTGCTTCAGCAAGTTCAATTGAGGCTGAGATATTTTCAATACCAGATGAATGTACTTAATCTTTCAGAGATGAGGTGAAAATTGGCCAAACGAAAATGTAAGGTACATGAACAGTTTTGAGAATTTCTGATAATTAATGAATGGTCGCCCAAGTCAAGAAATATATCTAAAGGAGGATTATGGTAATTTAGTTAAGGCAGAAGCATAATCTATCGTACTAACAGCGTCAGAAGAGAGAACTTAATCGAGAGGTCGATTCCAAGAATTTTCGATACAGCTATAACTTGTTGTATAAGTCTGTTGAGACGATATCGTCCAACAACTGAAGCCCATACTGAGATGAATTCTATCTATAAATTAAAATCTAATAAAAAAACCTATTTAGATAAATCCAGCTATACAATTCACTTCCTTTTCTAAATAAAATACGAGTACGAGTATTTTAACACACTCCATTTCCGGTTTCCCTTTACTTTTTCCGATACATGAATACGAACTCGTATCAAAGTTTAACCTCAACACAATAAACTCCAACTTTAATTGTGTTGTCAGCATAAATTTATTCCATCGCCGAGCATTACATTCCGGAAATTAACTAATTTCCTAAACTAATTCATTTTATTAAAATATAAAATCGTGGCAACAAAAATGCAAATTTAGTTTGTACTAGTTTTCCCTTTCTCCTCGATTTTTTTTTTTTTGTATTTTAGTTTTCCAAATGTGAAACCGCACAAATCGATAAGAAAACGAATATGCAAATTCATTCGTGTATTCGCTTTTCATTTATAACTGAGTGGGTGAAAGTTATGCTATTCGAGCGAACCCCATTTCCATTTAATTTAACAGTAACACACACCACACACACTAATTCAAACTTTGCTTGGTTACTAGAAATGTATTATACTTTTACCTATTTATTAATAGGGAGGAACCTTTGTGAGGGCTCCTTAGAAAATGTTAACGATCGGTTGTTATGTCCTTAAGGAATTTCGAAAACAATTTGAATTGTTGGTTGTTGTGTCACGCAGTGATTTATAATGTTTACACATAGTTAATTTGCCGATTACTCCACCGGCACCCGTTCTCTGCCACCCAAGACCCCAAGGGTAAATAGTCATGTGTTTAGCTTTGTAGTGATGCAGTTATTCATATCGTGGGCATATTTTTTATTCGGGAGAATGACATATCTTAAGATGGGAGGATTGAATTCCGTGTCACATAAATTATTTCTTCTTGTCACTCGAAATGCGAATGGAATATGTTTATTTGTTTTATTTTTCTAAACTCACGAATAAAATACCTAACTTGAAAAGAAAACACACAAATAAAGTGCTTGACACAATTTTTATTTGACTTTGTACAGAGTTTAGTAGGAAATCAATCTTTTGAGTTATCACAATTTTTTTTGGTAAGAGATCTCACTATGTAAACTGCGGAGAACAAACAACTAAAGGAAGAAATTAAGAAGCTCAAAAGTGGTGACTTTAAACTTGAGAAGAGAATAGAAGAAGCACAAAAGTACTCTAAAAAAGGCTTAATGTCATCGTTGGAGGATTAAGTGCAAAAAGTGAAGATGAAGCCAGACAGGAATTTCAGCAAATCTGTAACACTTCCCTACGAACAGCGCAGCGTTAAAAAAAGAACAGCTCCACTGATCAAGGAAATGCATCGTACATTTTGGAATTTTCCAACATGAATGATGTAAAATCCGTATTATCTTATCTATTCGGTTGAACAATTCTTCAATATCTATTAATAAATAAATAACACAGAATGAAGGACCCGAAAATTATCATCTTCGTCAATTAAAGAGAGGCCTGCTCAGAGCGGATTCTAGTCTGCGGATAATGATAGCCTTTGGTTTTTTGACTAAAAAAAGGACATCGAATTCGAATCTATCTACAAATTAAAATATTTACATTTTGGTGACACAATAATCCTTGCTGCTTTGATGGAAATCTTTTGAATTTGATACCAATCTATTTGAACTGTAGTCATTGTAGTAGAATCTTTGCAGCTTTGAAAAATTTTTTCTCAACATTTAATTTCGGTAACTTTATTCTCGGTGGTGATTTAAACGTAATAAGCTATAAAAAAGCTTACAGTAGTACAGAAGAAAACAAATCTTGAGGCACTTGTACCATTTAAAATAGCATTCAAGCCCATTGTAATGCTATCAAAAACTGCAAAAATAAAGCAATCGTAGTACTTGTTACCCACAAAGTTAAGTTTTAGCCCAAGAAGTCCTGGTTTAACTTAGCCTGCTATTTGGCCAGGAAAACAGCATTTAAATAGCTCAACGCATTAAAAAAATTTAACCTTAATACCTACGGAAACTATTACAACTCTGCTAACAAGAAATACCGGGATTTGTGTAAAATTAATAACTTGTTGACGTCATCACCAACCTGTGATTCTATCAGGGAAAGTCTTCCCCGAATCCAATCACCTTAGTTGGACACTGAACTTGATGAAGTCTTTGGATGGAATACCATACGAATTTTATAAAAATTCAAGCCCATCTCTAGTCATCGAGATTCATAAATTATTTGTTGAAATATTTGAAATTGGAACCGTTCCTTAATCGTTCCAAAGATCAATTATGTACCAATTGTTCAAGAAAGGCGATGCAAATGTGGTGTCTTATCATATCATATCACCAAAGTTCTTCTAAAAAGACTTACAACTTGGCTAGAAGATAATAGCACAATCAATGAATTTCAAGCAACTTGCAGATCTAACTATTTTACTGTCCATCAGGCTTATAAATCTATCATGTCTCATACAAATTGAGCTTAATCAGAAGAAGGAGCTCTATGCCTTTTTGATTGACCTTAAAGCTGATTTCGATAATGTTTATAGAAACGCATTATTCTATAAGCTTTCTATAGCGGGAATTTCTTCAAAAATGGTTACCATTATTGGGGCACTTTTCATAGATACTTCAGCTGCTGTTTGGGATGGTAAACATGTATCCTACTTTTGCTTCATCAGGCATTAGACAGGGATGCGTCTTAAGAGCTCTGCTTTTAGTTATATAATCAGGTCTATCATGGTAACAGATCGGTGAATTCTACGATCGGGAAAAAGTACATAAAAGATCGGGGAATACATTGTGTTCATGGTAACAGAATTGTAGAAGAAACATTGATGCATACCAACGCAGGTTATTGACATTTATGTATACAATATTGGGTGACCTGGGCGTGCCTAATCGGGAAACTGTTGAGTGTCTTTAACCTGGCAAAGTCCAGCAGCGCAACTTTTAGTCACGTCGAAGTGCTTCCTTCACCTCCTCGTGGTGGTCCCCGGGCAATGATTTGTGTATCCACACGAATTAGCTAAAATTGGAAAGCGCGAAAATCTCTCCTAACTCGTTAGGATAGGTTACGGAGGCTACGGAATGTGAGAACACTCCACGATGATGGCAGTGAAGATCCTCACAACGCCAGATTCCTCCAACTACAGAAGGAATTCATGCCGTACAGTCTGGACATCTTAGGCCTTAGCGAAATACGTTAGATGTGCTCGGGCAAGTTCAAGTCACCATCGCGTAACACTGTACTGCTCTACTCCGGAAAAGCTCAGGAAGCACACGTGAAGCTGGGGTTGGGCTGCTGCTAACAAAAACAGCTGCCAGTAGTCTGATTTCATGGGAGCCTCTTGGAGAAAGAATATTAAAGGCACGATTCCGGACAAGAGTACGTCCCGTAACCATTATACAGTGTTACACCCCAACGGAGCTCGCATCCGATGAGGAGAAAGAATGCTTCTACAGTCGGCTAGGAGCCGCTTACAACAACACACCGTTCGGAGATATTAAAATGGTTACAGGAGATTTGAATGCTAAAGTTGGCAGCAACAACGATGGACTCAAATATGTGATGGGAAACCATGGAGTTGGGAATTGCAATGATAACGGTGAGCGGTTCATTGACTTCTGCAATACTAACGGACTCGTCATTGGCGGCACCATGTTTGAGCACAAGACGTGCCACAAAATAAGTTGAGTGTCGATGGACAGGCAAGCATCTTCGAATCAAATTGATCACTTCGCAATTAGCCGGCGCTTTAGAAGCAGTCTCCTGGATGTTCGAACTAAAAGAGGGGCTGATATGGGACTTGCTCGAGACCACCACCTTATGGTAGCTACTGTAAGATTTCGTACAGCTGCAGCTCGGAGATCCAACGGCATAACCCGCTTACCCAGGTTCAACGCCGACAGACTAAAGGATCTCTCAACACGCCAACAATTGAGAGACCACCTTTCACACGGAATGATGACAATCAGCAGCACGGAACCTGAATCCATTGAAAACCACTGGAATGCTGTACAAATTTTCTTATATCAGGTGCTGAAAGAATAGTCGGCCGAGCGAGGGGAAACAATAACGCTTAGCTTCCTGAAGAAACCAGGATGCGGATTGGCGAACGGCAAAAACTCAATGCTCGTCTTGCAGCTGCAACTGGAATAGAAAAGAGAGAGCTAAAATCCCTGTATCACATGAGAAAGTGAGAGGTTCACCGCAGTGTACGACGTGACAAGCGTAATCACATCAACGCTTTGGCCCAACAAGCAGAAGATGCTGCTAACAGATGCGACAGTAGAACCGTTTACAGCATTAAAAGGGAACTGGCTGGTGCTCGCAGTTCCAAACAACACCTCGTAAAAGACTCAGACGGCTCGCTACTTAGTTCGAGGATCAGCTGAGAAGGTGGAAGGACCATTTCGCGTCGGTATTAACCCGAGTTACCGACAGCAATGCGCAACTGATACCTGCTGAGCCGACAGGAACAACAAATTCCTGAATCCGCACTGCACCCTCTAGTAGAGATGAGATCCGCAATGCAATCAAAGTACTGAAGACCAACAAAGCGGTAGGACTTGATGGCATTCTTGCAGAGCTTCTACAAGCATCCACTCATAAAGAAAGCTTGGGTCTCCGAAGGATTTCCGAATGAGTAGAAAAAGGAAATGATAGTGAAGCTCCCTAAAAAAGGAGACTTAACACAGTGCGAAAACTGGAGGAAGAATTGCGTCCCGCCTGCCGTTGCCTAAATATTAGCGAAAATACAACTGGAACGCATCAGGGAACATCCAGAAGCCACACTCGATGCCGAACAAGCAGGTTTCCGCACTGGATCCTCATGCAATGATCATATCAATACTTTAAGGATCATAATTGAGCAGTGCGTCGAATATCGATCACCACTCCACCTGCTATTCATTGACTTTGAGAAGGCTTTGGATAGCGTCAATAGAGAATTTGGCATGCTTTACGCAGGAGGGGTATCCCCGATAAATTAATAGCTATTATTAAGGCAACTTATGATGGATCCAAATGTCACGTTTTGCACGAAGGGAGGCTGTCAGAAGAGTTTGAAGTCCAAAGTGGAGTCAGAAAGTGCTGCATTCTGTCACCAATATTATTTCTGTTGGTGGTAAGCGATGTCCTCCGAGCGGCCTTGACGGGAAACGGAGGAATTCGATGGACTCTGACGTCTCTCCTGAAACATCTTGACTATGCGGACGACGTATGCTTGCTCTCTCATAGGATCATGGATCTCCACCAAATGACAACAGGGGTAGAGAGAGAACCAGAAATCGTAGGGCTGAAAATCAACTCCGGCAAAACAAAGATGATCAGCCTAGGAACCCAGTCATCTTCTCTTATAAATATTTCTCAACAACCGGTAGAGAAAGTACAGAGCTTCCAATACCTTGGAAGTATCATCTCTACCGAGGGTGGCACCGAACAGGACATCAGGAGTCGAATCGGGAAGGCAAAGGCTGCTTTCGGTATGCTTAGAAATATATGGAGATAAATAACTCTCTAAGCTTAAGAACCAAGCTACGGCTGTTTCGATCCAACGTCCCCCACGGACATAAAAGGTCTGAGGACCTAAGTAAGTAAGTAAGTAACAATTACGGCAAAAAAATACTATTTTGTCCCAAAAAATGTTTGGCCGATTGTAAAAAAACAAATCATACGAAACACTACGGAATCCTCAGTTCCAACGCTCGTCTTCAATGACACTCCCGTTGTAAGCTCGATAGATATAGCTAATTTCTTGCAGCACTGTTTGCTGTTTATTTGACTACCGGAGAGTGACATGACTCCTTCTGTACTTGAGTCTTGAGAGCGTTAGAGATTTTATGTGACGAATCTTCTTTCGCACTCGTGAAGTTGCTAGAGTACTAAAAGATCTTCACATTCACAAATCCGCTGGCCCTGCGAAAGCTTTTTCATCTGTCCTACTCTACAATTCGCTTTCCGAGAGGATGGAAAACACCATTTGGTCAGTCTTTCCCTAAACAAGGCGAATCCTCCTCCCCTTTAACTATAGTCTAATTCCAATGTCATGGAAACGCTGATCAATTTTCAGCTTGAGAAATACGAGTATCTTGAGGAACGAAAGCTTCTTAATGAAAGGCAGTATTACTTTTGTAGGAATAGGTCCATTAGTGATCTCACCGAAGAGGGGAACAATTCTTTATATCGCTTTAGAGAAAGATGGCGTCCCTCGGTATACGCGGAGCTAAGTTTTTATTAACGTATATTTTTATTCGCTATCCCTTAGATCTACTATTTCGCGTCTTATTTAGTGCAGTCCCAAAAGGCCACTCAGTTTGTTTGACTGAAGCATATGAACACATAAAGAGTCCTTGATTTGTTGCAATACCATAGGCACAAATGGATCATATGTGTTGAAACTGCTTCTGTGCCTATTGTGCAGCGACCTGTGTTTGATGTTCTTCGAGGTATAATTTTGATTATCTAAGAAGAATAAAAAAATAGACCAAACTCATAAAATGACGATATGATACCGCGAGAGTAAAGAAAAAGCTATTAGACATTACCTTTGTATCACTTTTAATACCGAATCTCAAACTTTTCAAAGGAGCTTCACTTAAAACTTCGAACTAACTATACTAAACTTACCCGTTTAGTTTTAATCGGCGATCTTAAAATTTCTGAGCCAATATTCTCGAAAAATCCTAAATATTCACAAAAATCTGTCATTATCAAATCACTTGTTCCTTTTTTTTTATTAAATTATAGAAAAAAAGTTTCGTGACCAAAAGTTTATTTGTTGATACTTAAAATGGATATTCTTGAATTACGCACACAATTTTATTCCATCATTTAACATATACCATCATTATTATTTTTATGAGACATATTCAAAAAAGATTTTTTTTTAACTAAATTTATTCCACATTGATAAAACCCTATTAACCAATTTGACTACTGCCTCACTCACAATTTGAATTGATTTGATTGCCTTGAACCAAATCGAATATCAAACATCAAATAAATTTCATTTATTAAGCCTCAATGCATAAACATCCACATAATACCGCATTTAGGTACTCGACAATAGGTATAATAATGTATACAAAACTATTACCAGCATAACTGTTCCCAAAGACATATTAAATTCCTCCAGCTTGAATATAACTTAGCCCAGTTAATTTGATTCGATAAAACCAAAAAGTACCTACTTACTTACCGTGTGAGTGTTGCATGTGAAAAAGTATAACACTGTTTATGGTCCTGGTCCTAAAAAAGGTACATTTTATTACGAGTATTATAGCAGCCCAAAAACCATAGGAGAACAAATAAAATCGAACATCGAACGAAGAAATACCGACCGATAAAAAATGTTGATATGTCCTTAAACGCGATTATCCTTTGTTCAAAACATTTTACCAAACATTGTTTGGTATTCATGTGTGGCTTTGGGGGACGATGGGTTTTTTTTTATTACAAGTAATAAATGGCTGAAGGTAAGGGGGTGGCTGGTACTACCTTTTTGCATATTCAAATGAATTTACAAAAAAAAATACAAAAAAATGTCAAACAGGATAACAACTCACCTGCACTCGAACTTCCGGTAGATTTACTTTCATTGCTAATTCCTCACGGGAGTACACGTCGGGGTAGTGGGACTTCTCAAACGCTCGTTCCAACTCGTGCAGCTGATAGGTTGTGAATGTCGTTCGATTTCTACGATGTTTCTTTTTCGAACAGGAGTCATCTTGAGCTTGGGAAAAGGAAAATAAAAAGAAAAAACAACAAAAATATTTCCAGATGAAAAATGAAACTTGTTCGAAATCATTTCTTGTAAGAAAGTAAACGCTTAAGTTCCTAAAAACTTTATCTATTTAACATCTATATCAGTGTTCTTATTTACTATATGCAATCATGGTACACCTGACCATGACGCAATTCTTGCTAAATTCCTTCTCCGCACCGCACTTCGGAGAAAATGATTAAGCATTAAAATGAAAATTTCAAAACTTTGGAACATGGTAAAGTTGCCGGGAAATCAAAAGGACCAGCAATTTACCCTTTATTAATTTTATTTGATCAAATTCTGTTGAAGGCTTGAAGACAAATTCTTTGAAATGATCGAATAAATTTTTTATTTCAAGAGCAGCAGAGGTTTTCTAGGAAAACTCTTAACCAGAATCATATTTATATACCGATGGTCTAAAATGAACTTTTACAGGAAAGAGCTTTTCAGATTTGGAGTTTGATGTCTCGAAACTGAATATTTCTTCGGTTTTATTTTGTTACTAGCTATTACCAGCCCCCTTCGCTGGGCCTTATTTAAATTAATACAAAAGTGCGGTAGGTTCATAACTTCTAGCAATACATTTTTTTTTAATTTTAAAATTGTTTTTATTTATTAATTATTAGGTATTTTTTTTAATTTATTATTTTCGACATCTTCATCTTCAAATAAATTTCGAATTTCAAAAATACTTTTTTTTCTTTTGTCGCTGATAAAATTGTTTTAATAGCTTGTTCCTTTTTTTATAATTTCATTTTCTTGCAAATTTTTTTTTTATCCGACTTTTTTCTTTGGAACATCATTAATCAAATAACTTTCTATAAAAGTCTGTTCAATCATTTTTACCTTCATCGACTTCAATTTTTGCGGCAATATATATATTTTTAGAAACATCAATTCTACTGATATTTTGTTGGATGTAATCTTCAAATATTTTTGTCTTTGTCTTTTTTTTTATTTCATATGTATCCAATATTTATATTTTCTGTTTTTAAAATATTTGTTAAAAGAAAACAGTTAAAATATAAAACAGATATAATAAAAATTTAAGAACTGGAATTTAGGTACCTATATATCTATCTATCTATCTATCTAGGTTACGTTAGGCTTAGGTGGCTGCTGCCCGGAAAAGCCAACACACTTAGACCAATATTTGGTCCGTTGTGATACCACAGAACTCCAAAAAATCACCCTTACTCGTTTAACCATTTGGAGCTAGCAATGAAGCGTTTGAGACAGTGAATGTCGGAATTTATTAGATCACTAGGGGGTGGTATAATAGAAGTCCCCCAAGTGGAGCCTACGTCTTTGTGCTAGGGCAGGACAAGAACATAGAAACTGACTCCTCTTCATCCATGCAGCTTCTGCAAAAATCATTTGCAGGAACTTCAAGTCGAAAAGCATGTTTTCCTATTAGGCAGTTTTCAGTAAGGACAACTATAACGGAGCTGATATGCAATCTACCTATAGAAATTAGTTGCTTTGAGCGTTTAGCATCAAACAATGGCCAAATTTGTTTTGTAGACTGGCAAGTTGGGGTGCTGGTCCATCTATGTTTCGCTTTCTCAATGGTATCATGCTTTAGCATAAGTTTACAAGTAGCTAAAGGTATACCGATGTTAGATTTGCTATCCGACAAAGGTAAGATTGTTCCATTTTGCAAGTTCATCGGCCTTACAGTTACCTGGAATGTCTCTATGACCCAGCACACATATTAGGTGAATGTTAAACTGTTTTGCCATCTCCACCAGAGATGATCGAGAATTTTGGGCTGTTAGTTTGTTTGTGGAGACAGAGTCCAATGACTTTATGGCAGCTTGACTGTCTGAAAAGATGCGTATATCAGTAGTCGATATCACGTTTTCTTTGAGCCAAGAGAGGACTTCTTTGATTGCTAGAAGTTCTGCCTGGAACACGCTACAGTGATTGGGAAGACGAAAAGAGAGACAAAGATTTAATCCTTCGGAGTATACGCCTACACCGACCCCTGTGTAGTAATCTATCTATGTATCTATGAAAATATCATTTTCTTGAAATCACCTTCGAATGGTTTCACAATATCAACGATATTAAGCTTCTAGTATAGCAGCATCATTGTTTAAGTAATAGGAGAAATAAGGACCATGGATATCAAAAATGTAACCATTAGGATCAACTATAACAACTGGATTTATCAAGTGACGCCCTTTATGAATCGAATATGATTTTTGAAGAGCTTGAAAGTTGCTATATTTTGTCTTTCAATATAAGTTCCTCTATATTTTGAATTAAATCCAATATAAGCTGAAACTAAACGTTGCATAAAGGACTTTCTAAAAGTACTGAGACCTTAGCTTGTTTGCTGCCGACTTGAATGTTGGAAAATGACACATACAAAATCATTAGAATGTCATTGACGCATTTTGCACAAAAACAAAAGTAAATCCCTTCTGCTAACGTACCTGCAGCATCATTAAGACTATTTTCGTCAGAAAACATTTTGAGATGTGATCCATTGATGACACATTTTCTATTTATAGAGCCTAGTCCAAGGCATAAATGTGGTAATTTGAAACCTCTATCATCCAAAATTGAATTAAATTATGTAGAGAATATTTGTTTATTTATATTTTTTGAAAAAACATAATTTTTTTTTGATAAATAAAGGTCCTATATCCCTTATATCTCAGTAAAGCCAGTATTGCTTTTAAGGACACCGTTTTATTTTTGTTTTAAGTACTTCAATGCAATGTTGTGTCAAAATTTCAAAGCAATCGGTGGTTAAGAACTTTCTGAGATCAGCGATAAGGAACAAACATACATTTACATTTTTATTTATATAAAAGATTTATTATCACCTATCTATCTATCTATCTTTATGTTTCATTAAGTATTTTTGGACTTTTATACTAAAAAATCAAAATAAAATATTTTCTATGGATGTTCCTAGTAGAGCATAAGTCTTTCCAGCTTCACTACACGAATGTGGATTGCCTTACCCGGTTCAATAATACCCTCACGTTATACGATATTTAGACATTCATGTTCCAAAGCCCTTTTAAATCCTTTCTAACTTTCCTAAACGCTCGCATTGTAAGGGTTGTCATAATCCAATAAGAGCGCGCAAAATTATAAAAAAAAATGTAAGTCAAGTTCGTCCTAGGAAATAAGCTCATTTTAAGAAACTAAGATGCCTTAGGTTTAATGTGATTTTACATTCGTGTATGGCGATATTTCATGTAAAAATCTTAACAGGAAAAACTTTCACCAAATTTAAAGCTCATTTAACTAAGGGTCTTAAGTAATTTTCCCTCCAATCTTTTTAACATGAAATGTTACCTTAGTTTGAGGTGATTTAACCAACGTTCTGAGGTAATATAATTCTACAAAAATCACGACCTTCTGGGTGCTATTTACAAGTTCAAGAGGATTACTGTCTCATTTTACAATGCTATCGAAATCAGAATTCAATGCACTTTTCAAACAGTGCCGTTCTAAATCCACATCCGTAAGACAAGGACGAATATGAGAAGCTGGGAGTTCTTGCATCAATAAAACAATTTAATAAAATTTATTTTTCAAGTTATGCATTCGTAAAAAAAATCGAACTCGAGATTTTGATCAAAGTTGACATCACGATGATAGCGAAGACCAAAAAAGTGTGTCTCGCAATTCTGTTTGTCTGTCTGTCCGTTCGATTGCAGCTAAACTGCTCGGCCGATTTTCTTCAAACTTGGTAGATATGGGTTTTAATTTTTCCCTCCGGATGTTTTTTGATTTGATTTTTTAAGACCAAAAGTAACGGAACCTGCCATATGATTTTTTTTCTCAAAAATTGTCCCACAGATTAAAAAAAAAAAAATTCATAAAATTTCTTTTAGTTAAACCTAGGTAATGGTTGAAAAATTTTTTTCCAAAAAATCGTTATTTTTGGTACCCCCCTTGGAACTATTTTTTTTATTTTTGATTTTCTCTAAAACGGTACTACCGATTTCGATCATTTTTTTATAATAAGGCTCCCCAGGAGTTTCAATATTATTGTGTATTCAAATTTTCAAAAAACAATTTTTTTGGATTTAATCATAATATAAAGGGTCCGCCATCTAACGTGTTTTTTTTTCAACTAGTGCTTATTTCGTGAATGGTAACACTTAGCTCATGTCTGATTTGACAGATAACGAATATGGTTGTGTATACGCTTGAACAACGCTGGGAAATATTGCGACATTACTTTGAAAATCATGGTAATGTTGCAGAATGTGTGCGAAAATTGCGTACTGATTTTGGAAGAAGAAAAGCACCGTCAGCTCCGTATGTTCGTTATCTTGTGAAAAAAGTGAAAGAAACTGGCATCCTCATCGATAAACCAAAGCGTGAAAAGCCAAAAACAGTGCGTACACCCGAGAATATTGCTGCTGTGGCAGAAAGTGTGGCCAAATTCCTAAACGCAAGATTTGCAAAGCAGATATATAGCAAATCAGAATACGCATATGTAAGAGAATTGCGCAAGAAATGTTTGACATTTGCATAAATGCCACTGCATTTGCGCAAGAAAGTAGCATCGATCGCATTTTGGGACACTCTGCTTAGCAGACATTTTTGTATTTGCATTTTGGAACTGTTTGCTTAGCAGAATTTGCGCAAAATATGCGTTTAGGAATTTGTCCTGTGCGTGAAGCGCCATCAACATCAATTCACTGTCGTTCTTAACAATTGAACATTTCGGAGACATCATTGAGACGAATTTTGCATAAAGACCTTGGTATGACGCCATACAAAGTCCAATTGGTTCAGGAGTTGAAGCCAACTGGCCATCCAATGCGTTTTCGCTTCGCTAAGTGGGCCTGCGATCGACTTACAGAAGATGCCGATTTTGCTAAAAAAATCATCTTTTCAGATGAAGCTCATTTTGATCTTGGCGGTTATGTAAACAAGCAAAATTGTCGCATTTTTGGCACAGAAAACCTGCACGCATACATTGAAAAGCCGATACACCCAAAACGAGTCACTGTTTGGTGCGGATTTTGGTCCAGAGGCATAATTGGGCCATTTTTCTTCGAAAATGAGCAAGGAGTGGCCGTTATAGTCAATGGCGATCGTTATCGGGCCATGTTGAACGAATTTTTGTTCACAAAAATTGAAGAGGAGGATATTGGCAACATTTTATTTCAACAGGACGGCGCTACGTGCCACACAGCCGAAGCTACACTCGATGTTTTGCGCCCTGTTTTTGAAGATCGCATTATCAGCCGCAGAGCTGATGTCGTTTGGCCACCTCGGAACTGCGATTTGACACCGTTGGACTATTATATGTGGGGTGCCGTAAAAGATATGTGTTACGCCGACAAGCCAGAGACAATTGACGCTTTAAATGACAATATTCGTGAAGCCATTGGTGAAATACAGCTGCACACAATCGATAATGTGCTTGAAAATTGAACCGATCGTGTAGGCTACTTTATGGCCAGCCGAGGCAGCCATTTGGATGAAATTATTTTCCATTATTAACCGGAAGGATTGTACTTTCAAATAAAAAAAGAAATTTGAGAAAATATTCATTAGTTTTTTTTTATAGCATTTTCAAAAAAAAAGTTATTTGGCGGACCGTAGTAATAATGATCATTGATGAATATGAGAAAGAGAGTCGAAG
>CAWVOZ010000122.1:0-33102 GCA_963931855.1 Philhelius festivus | reverse complement strand
TGATTACATTTTTGTTATATTTCAAAAAAGAAAAGAGTTTATCCTTGACCTAACCCACTACATGGTGGAAGAAAATGTGCAGGAAAGGGAGCTGTCTTAAAATTCGCCAGGGAAGGTAGTAGGAGTATAATTTCAGGAAAAACTTAAAAACGGAATTTATTAGCAAGAAATAGTGTTAAGAAACATAGAACTCTTCTCCCAAGGCAAATGCCGTCAAATGGTATACTGATGGATTAAGCTGATGATTTATCAGCCATTCCATGATCTTTTAAGTAGGGACGTAAGTGCTATTGATCGATAAGAGAAGAGAGGGAGAATGACTGTCTTTTTTAGGAACAGCTGCTATTTCCATATTCTAGGAAAGATTCCAGAACAGTAGGAGCTATGGAAAAGCTTACGCAATGATTTTGCCAGCGATTAAGAACACCCCTTCAGAAGAATGTGGTTATACCATCAAGACAAACGTAATTGTTTATATGAAGATTTCGAAGGGCTCTTGTAACTGTAAGAGTTCGCAAAATATAACTGTCCTATTGAATGACTTACGTTCTCAAGTACAGAAGGGGCAATTTCGCTATGAAGCAACGTAGAGCTAGCATCAAAATGAGCTTCAAGTACATTTGCCTTATCTAAATAGCTAGTTATCGGTTTGTCATTCTAGATGAGCGTTTAAACCCAAGATGAAGTTGAATTGTTTACGTAATTGATAAATGACCGGTAATTTCCACTGCTTTTGGGACATTACAGTATTTTTTTCCTTAATTTCTGGTCTTATAAGAGTTTGGTTCTTTTTATAACAGCGTTGCATCGGTTTCTGGCTTGTTTATACTTTTTCCGATTTTCCTCGGTTGGCTAAGCTTCGTAAGAGAGCGGAAACTTTCTTTTCTCAACCCGATAGCTTCTTTAAAGCTTGTATCGAACAAAGACTTTTCTTTAGGATTAATACTTTTTATTTTGTTAGGTGTAAAAGTATGCATCTCTAGAATAATCACTTTTGTGATTATATCAGCACTGGCATCAACGTCACTATCGAGTAAACATAGTGACAAGTTCAAAGTTGGAAAAAAGGTTATTTAGACTTTCTTTTAGGCTTTCTCTTATTGTCAAACTGTCGTAGTGGGATGCTTCTCTTTAGCTCGATGAATAGGACACGAGAAATTGGCTGTACACAATGGTCCGAAGTGCCGAATAGAGAGTTTAAAATTATGATATACTTAACAGGGTCAGAAGTAGATAGATGGATAAATATTTTATTTAATATATAATACAAATTTTTGGTTTACATAAAGTGTTTTTACACAGCTTGTACAGAGATATGATAATTTATATTTTACTACTTGAAAATAATATTGAAAATGAATTTGCAACTTTAAGCCTAATACTCAGTTCAAATGAAAATGAAAATTTCATATAAAAGTGACTGCTGGTTCACTGGCATGAAATCCACAACGAGAGGTGAGTACTAAAATGTGGATTGGAAAAACAAATATGTTCCACAACTTTTTCCACGCTATGATTTTCATTTCTCAATGTACAACCATCAGGAAAAAGTTTAAGGCAACGTGGAAAACTGTGATATTTGTCAGTTGATATAAATATTTTGTTTCAAAACAAAACATTGAAAATTTATAAACAGAAAGAACGAATCAGTTTAAAAATAATTGTTTTTTTTTTTTATTCAAAGTGAGTATCAAAAATACACGTGGAAAAGTTTATTCTATTTTCATTTTTATTCTCCGCGTGTAATTTGGAACGTATTTATTTTTCATTTCACGCTAGGTGAGTACTAAGCTTTAAGGATGAAAATTTAATTTGATTGAACGAAAACTTTTCGAAAAAACCGTCATGTAAGAAATAGTATCTATTAAAAAAATAATAATAATGGCTTATTCACATATTTTATGTATATGAATAAATATGAATAAATAAATAAATAAATAAATAGGTACATGAATAAATTAATAAGTAAATAAATCAATAAAAGAAAACATAAATAACAAAAACAAATATATAAATAACAAATAAATATAATTAATTAATAGTTACAAACAAAATAAATAAACGAGATGATGTAATAGAATAACATAATCGTATGTTATGTACATTTAAGTATTTTATTAGGATAGAGACCTTATATTAAAGGATTTTCAGAACAGTTACATTTTTCAAAAAAATTTTCATTAAGATTTCAAACTTTTTTTTACAACGAGAAGTACCTACATCAGCTTTTTAATGAATTTCGAAGGTTGAATAAAACCTTGGAATAAAATCATTTATTTTAGGAGATTTGTATTTTTTTTTCAGTTCTTAAGTGTCTTCTGTGATTCCCTAAAGGGGAAATTGAAATTTTTCTTAGCTCCAAAACTAACGATACCCCCATACACCCGTAATGCAAAATCTGATTTATCTCGAAAATGGCTCTAACGATTTTGATAAAAAAAAGTACAGTGTGCCATTATGGGCATATGGCCATGGATTACATTTTGGTCGAACAAGATTTTGGGAAAAAATGTTATTAACGGTACCTGCCATATAACCGTTTTGTTTTTTTTTTGTTTCGACTTTTTTTAACAGGATAGTTTTTGGGTTTTTTGAAAACAAAAAAAAATACCCTAATTTTTTTTTCTTTGAAAAAATCAACATCTTCAAAACGTGTGAACGATTATTTTTGTAAATTATTTCCTAAGATCTATATACTTGATACTTAAAATTGGCATCCCAAATTTTTTTTTTTGAAAAATGTTAAAGAAATTTCTTATATAAAAAATTAATTTGATAATAAAACGATTTTTAAACTTTTGTCATAGATTCATACTTTTCTAGAATTCAGGCGGAAATTTTGTGTATGTATTTGAACATTCTTATCTCCTTAAATCCGTATACGTATTAGTTTTTTTATTCCAAAGTACTTTTACATGGGAGCAAGTACGTGCGATCCAGTCGTTAGGTTAAAGTGGCTGCTGACCGGAAAAGGTCAACGCGATCCAGTCGTGCATTTCATGATATTTTTTATGAATCTTAGAGCAAGAACCCCATATGGGCGACGCGTACAGTATCATGGCTTGAAAAAATACTTTGAATATTATTATTATTTTTTTTGTTGATGTTTGCAGTGTGATTTGTAAAGCTTAGTGTTTTGTGTTTTGTCTTAACTTACTCCAAGATACGTAACTGCATCGACGCACTTAATTTCAGTGTTTTCGAGATCTAAATTTTTTTCTGGGCAAAAAGCAATTCTTTCTTTTTTTGGTAAATAATCGTAAAAAAGATATATTGAGTTTTATCAGCATTAATTTTAATTTTCCAATACTTTTAATATTCAAATATGATACTAAGCACTCTTTGAAGTTTAATTTCTATGACATCACCTATAGTTCGTGTGAGGAAAAAATTGCAGCATCATCAGCATCCAAGGCGAATTCACAATCAGGTACAAATTGTATAACAAAGGAGCAAGAACTAATCCTTGGGGAACAGCTGCTAGAACTGATCTTCTTGTTGAAAAGTCATTGTTTAAATAGACCATAAGATATCTATTTGTTAGAAAGTTTTGAATAAGATTAAAAAGATATGAAGGAAATCTAAATTTGATAAGTTATAAAGAAGCCCAGCATACATAAAATCTTGTAGTTTTATTTTCATTATTTTTTTCGAAAATGTTACTATAGAACTGTTAACTAGGCTTATTGGTCTGTAACTGTGGGTGTTATTTAAATTTTTTCCTATTTTAAGAATGGGTACAACCTTGGTAACTTGCCAATCAGTAGGGAAGTACTGTATCTTTAAACAGGGATTTAAGGTTTCAGAACCTGATTCAATTGGACTGCTGTATTCGCTAATATTGAATTAATTTAATGAAGCCTCAACTGTCGTATCAAATGGTGAAGTGAGTGTAACTGAAGAGTTGAAAGTATCAGCTAGGGTTTCGCATTTACTTTCAAGTGTGAAAAAGATTGTACAGGCATTTTCTAGGTAGGGAATTTGCTTATTTTTCTTTTTCAGAATTTTCGCAATATATTGAGGCATCTTAAATTTTCATTCCACTCTTTGATTCGAAAGCTTTTAATTTGATCAGATATCAAACTATATAAAATATTCATTTCGTTATAATAGTATTGAATACGAAATCTTTGCCATTGTCTTCTAAGCCCGTTTCTTTCTTTTATCATTTGAAGTATATAATGAGGAAGTATAATCGACTGTTTGTTAAATTTTACTTGCGACTTATAGGTACTATAAGCCAAGTTATGCATTCGTAAAAAAAATCGAACTCGAGATTTTGATCAAAGTTGATATTACGATGATAACGAAGACTAAAAAAATGGGTCTCGCATTTCTGTCTGTCTGCCTGTCTGTATGTCTGTCTGTCGGTTCGACTACAGCCTAAACGGCTCGACCGATTTTCTTTAAACTTGGTAGATATCATTTTTAACTTTTTCCCCCCACACGTTTTTTTCTTTTTTGTTTAAGACCGAAAATAACGGTACCTACCTGCCATACGATTTTTTTTATTTTTTTTTTACAAGGCTCCCCAAAAATTTGATTAAAATTGTGTATTCAAATTTTCAAAAAATTTTGTTTTGGACTTTTAAAAAAAACTTCAATTTTTTTTTCAAAACTCAATATTTCGAAAACCTTATGCTAGATTTTTTTTTTAAACTTGATAAATAAAAGTTTCTTAATATGATCTACAAGATGTGAGAAAACAAATTTATTTTACCTAAAAATAATGGTAAAATATTTAAAAAAATGGTTTTCAAAAATCGTATTTTTCTCGAAAACGGCGCCTAGATTTTTGATAAAAAAATTGTTCCTTCAATTAATTTTTATGATCTTTAATTTAATAAAAAAAATTGAAATTAAGATATTACAGCTTGTACCTACCATAGAACCATTTTTTTCCAATTTTGAATTTCTCATTATCCACAAACTGGATCTTAATGAAATCTTTTTATAGAGGAGCTTCTTAAAAGTATAAAACACATTTCATTTCAAAACTTTAAAATAAATATTTTTTTAATTTTTGAAAAAACAAAATCTATTTTTTCTTTTTTTTGAAAATTCGATATCTCAGAAACGGATCAATATTTTTTGTTTGTAAATTTAATTTTTATTCGAAAAATAATAAAAACTTTAAACTGGCGTACAAAAATTTTTTGTTAAAAATCTTTTAAAAAGTTTGTATATAAAAGCTTTTTTTAAGAAACCACTACAACGACTTATAATTTTTGTTTTTGCATAAATTCATATTTGCATAGCATTCTGGTTTTGTGTCTTACTACTAAAAGAATTTAAAAAATTAATTTTATCCTTATGAACAGTTTTCTCTTATTACATTCGTTTTTAAAATTCCTAGTCTATTACATAGGAGCAAGTTCTTGCGACCCATTCGTGCATTTTAATTTTTAAAGGAACGAATAGATTAACACTTTAACGTCGAAAGAGATGATCTAGAAGGTTCAAGAATAAATGTTGGGCTGTTGGCGTAAGTATAAAATACTAATTGGATATCTTATTTGGATATGTGAAACAATAATTCCCCAGGAGTTTGCCCTTAAGCCTCCTCACTCTCGATGTCTACAATTTAAGTATCTACCTTCCAAAGATGGGTCGTTACAGTTAAGTATTTTGCTTAAATCGCATTTAAATAACAAAGTCTTTTGTTTGTTCGAATTTCCTCCGGGGGGAAGTACACTGGAAATACTTCCAATCTTGAAGAATCTTCCAATAAGATCTCAATTCCAATTGCCCCAATTACTTTAGTATTTATTACTGGAAAAACCGTATGTTTAATATTTCTTTTTATAACACTGGCAACACCGCCATCTGATCTATTTAAACGATCGAATCTATGACAAATATAATTTGATTCAGAAAATCTAACGCCACTACTTAGCCATGTTTCACTTACTAGATATACATCAGCATTCAAATCACAAATAAAAATAAAGCAGAAAAATTCTGTACATTTATTTCGGATGCTCCAAGTTAAAATTTTTAAGGAACTACTTACATTATATGGCATCGGAATAGAGATATTTTGTAGCAAGCTGTGAGCGCTTTGGCCAGCAACATCTGATATTCCAGTGGGCTCATCTACAAGCTGAGTAATGTGGTGCATCTCAGCAAAGATCTCAAAATATCTTCCTTTGGGTGTTTTCTGTCTTCAATAGCGGAGCCAACTTGAATTGTGTAAATTGAAGTCACCTGCAATAACGACTCCAGTGTGAGAGTATAAGGAAATAAATTCGGGCAATGCAATCAATCTCATTAAGAGTTGAATTACTGTCGATAATGGAGAATGTGCTTGCGGACAGTAATTTTGAGACGCATGAAGTTATTAGACCAATGTCCATATTGAGGAAGGCTCTGGCAAGCAACATCATTATCTAAAATATACTAAAAGTATTAAATTAGAGCTAGGCAAGCGAAATTAAAAAAAAAACAGTATTCGCGCCAACTTTTTAAGAAAAATCGAAATCAAGTTAGTAAAACAAGGAAATGTATGGGAAATATATTTTTATTGCGTCCAATCTTAGAAAATGATACTGAAAATAGGGTACTTAACTCGAACTCACTGAGCTCTTCATAAACTAAAAAAATTGATACGAAAAAAATAAAAAAAAAATAAAATTTTTTTCCTCAAAAATTGGTATAGTGAAAGCTCTACTTGCGGACAACTCCAATACGCGGACAATTCTCTTAAACGGACGCAAATTCTTTTTCGAATTTCTAATAAAAATTATTTTCCTATAAATGGACACTTTCATAAACAGACGTGGACATAATTTCTTGCTCATTTTAGATAGAAAACCCCCCCATCCGCGGACTCATAATTTTATTTAGGGATTATTTTTTATCAACAAATGAAACAGAAGCTTTGTTCATCACAGTATAGATAGATACGAGTAGATAGATAGATAGATTTCTTTATTTCTTATAAAAAGTGATACAATTTTTTTATTTGTATAGAATACGGACATGGCAATTTTGTCGTCTGCCGGATATGACATTTCGTTAGCAAAAAGAGCAAGTAATAAAAAGAAATGCCAATAGGTATAATTTAATTAATTAAAACTATATAAAAAAAATATTTTAAAAATTTAAGGAAAAAGAAGATAATAACGTTATTGATTTTAAATAAAATGGATAAGCGAATAGATTGAATAATTATAATTCTTTGCAGCAAAATAGATGTTAATTTTGGTTGATTTAAAACATACAAAAATAAACAATTTTAGATGATTTGAAACATAAAATGCTGATGTTAACGCAATAACTTGGCTGATTAGAAGCTATTTCGGTACTCCATTGCATGGTTGCAAAATTTATATAAATTTAGGTACTACTACGGTCTAGAGATCGCAAAAAACGCATGATTTTTGGGAATTTTTTTCTCGGAAACCTTATAAGATAAAAACATAATTTTTTTTTAAATAATGAATACATGTGTCAAGAGTACAAAAAAAAAATTGTTTTTCGAATTTTGGCCGAATTATAGAGGGCGTCAACGTCGACTCATCAAAAAACACATTTTCCCATGGCGGACAGTTAATCTCCGGATCTACTGAACCGATTTTCAAAAAACTTGTTGCAACTAGATTTTTTTATGTTTTCTAAGACAATTTACCACAATTTTACCAAAAAGTTATGAATCAAAAAATGGCGACCCAAAAATGGTCACAAAAATTGCCAAAAAAAAAAATTTTTTTTTCAAAGCTCTAGATTTTTTTTTTGTTTTGACTTTTTAAACAAATTGTGGTAAATTGTTTCGTAAGAAACCTTCCTTTAAATAACCCACTTTGGTTTTTTTGTTTCAGTCCAGCCAATCCTGAGATTAACTGTCCGCCATGGGACAATGTATTTTTTGATGAGTCGACGTTGGGCCTTCTATAATTCGGCCAAAATTCTCAAATTAAAAAAAAATTTTTTTGTGTACTCTTGACGCATGTATTCATTATTTTTAAAAAAAATATGTTATTACCTAATAAGGTTTCTGAGAAAAAAATTCCCAAAAATCGTGCGTTTTTTGGCGTTCTAGACCGTACTAGTACCTTAAGCCAGCCCCACTAACCGGTTAGTATTTCATAAAGATTATTTAACGATAATGTACTTTCTTGGAAGTACAATCTTCTTAATTCTTATAATATAGGGCGTACGGCGATAAAATGGTAAACATCTTCGGGTTCTCTTCTTTTACAAAGATTGCAAGTTATCTGTAGGTCTGGTCTGTGAGGTATGGAATTGGTTTAAAATTTCAACCCTTGCTCTGAATATTGTTACCTCAGCAGAATATTGAGTGTTGAAATAATTTTCATCTGTACACATTTGGTGGTTAAGGTTTTTATAGAATATCCTGGAACTTGACGTTTAAGCCTTTGTTAAATGTTGATCGTATATTTTTTCGTAGACTTTAGAGATAATATTTGCGAATATATTCTTCCAATCACTTACATTTGTTTCTAAAAGCCTTTGAGAAATATCGTGGGATAGCGCCAACTACTCGTAGTTCCACTCTCTGAATGGAAAATAATTGGAACTTAATAATAATCGAACCATAATTGATTTATGCAGACTGTTGCCACTTTTTTTCATAACTCTTAGTAAATAATCAGTATGAGATTTCAAGTTTTTTATGTAGATAGGAGGTAAACCAGACTCCTCATGAATTGCATATGTCGGTGTTGAATTGGGTAATCGGAATAGTCGGTTAAAGAAATACCTTTGTACAGCTTTAAATTCTTCGAAAGGGCAGACTCCAAATGCCTGCACTCCATAACAAAGACAGGTTTTAACAGTAGCATTAAAAACTTTGTACTTAGACCTGAGCTCAATATTTTGATTGGCGAAAAATTTTGGCAACATCATATTGAGAGCCAACTTAGGTTCACAGCCCTTTTCTTCAGCAATTCAGCATGCTTATTGAAGTTCAAGTTAGATGACAATAATACACCCAGATACTTAAAGTCACGGACTACTTCGATCCGCATGTTATTCAGACGCCAGCATTCTTCCAGTAGCCTTTTCCTCTATCGGTTCTCAAAGATCATAATCTTCGTTTTGCTTATGTTAATGGTAAGATCCCAGGAGTCACAATAAGCCTGTAGCTTATTGATTTGAAATTGAAGTGTGAAAGGATTATCCGCAAGCAAAAGTAAATCATCAGCGCAGAGAAAGACCTTAATGAGATTCCCAGCAAACGATACTCTTCCACGTAGAAAATTTCGCATATATCATCGATGAATAAAGCAAACAGAATCGGGCCTAAAATGCATCCTTGTAGTACTCCTGCAGATGTTTCAAACCAACCGGATAAATTAATTCCATCCCAAACAGTTGCCCTAGTTGACGACAGAAAATTTTGATAGAGTTGAAGAAATTTTGTAGATACACCAACCGAAGCTAATTTATATATATTAGAGCTTGCCCATTCACTTTATCGAAAGCAGCTTTGAAATCCACATAACACACATACAACCTTTTTTTTAGATTGATGACTCTTCTGAAATATGTTGGGACGATTATGGGGTCTATCCATTTTGAAATTCTTGCGTAGAGAATCGAAGCGAATATTTTTCTTAACGATGTAAGGATAGAAATCCCTCTATAGTTATAAGGGCAGCTAGAGTCTCCTTTTTTAAAAATCGCAAAAATTAGATTTAATGAAACTAGAATTTATGCAGTTAGTGTTATAAATACGGTTAAAGAACTCTACAACATAATATTTGAGTTGAACAGTATAATTTTTATAAAACTCCACTGGAATGTCATCACTTCCTGGAGCTTTGTTATTCTTCAAGTTTAATAATTTAGCTTCAAGTTCATTCAGTGATATAACGGAGTCCAATTGTGGTACACAAACGTCCTGCATTGCGTAACTAAAGCTTTTAAGATTCTTCTCCGCTGACAGTAACATTTTAAAATGAGTCGCTAAAGCCTCGGCTTCCAGAGAAATCTTTGTACTACGGTGTTGTCCACCTAATTCCCGTACAGTGATCCAGAATTTCTTAGAGTTCTTACAATCCAGTAGTTTAATGGCAGAATTTTTAAGATTTAGAACTTTTTTAAAGTTTCTGATTGCATTAAGATACAAATTTTTGAAAGTTATGGATTTAGTCGATCGGAATAGCTTCATGTATTTGAAGCTATACTCTCAGAATAGTAAGTTTCTGTTTTATTTTTAATACGTAAGCAAATCTATACAAAAATCTCCGATAATCGGACGCGAAGCTTCAATAACTGCTTATTAGGGGATTTCTTGATTAGCGAGTAACTAAGTTGGTGCAATCTTGAGAATGTGTGTTTCTCTTTCGTGATATCATTTTTAAATAATAAAAAAATAATAGAAATTAAAAAAAAAAGTTTTTCCATATCTTAATGACAAAAAGTGTTGCACCATGAGTGTCCGCTTGTAAGAGCTTTTACTGTATTATAAATTAAAATTTGTTTTTTTCTTCAAAATTTTTATTTGGATTTCTAGAGGCCTTAAATAGCACCTAAATACTAGACAAACCTCTATTTTTTTATCTAACGTTCTAAGCATTTTCTCTAATTGCTCCGCTTGCTTGATTTCAACATAAATTTTTACCAAAAGTACTGGAGCACTAAATTTTATTTTTGGGTACTTTATTAAGCACCTAATTATTGTACGAGTATCACAAAAACTTTGTTCTGCTGACAATGGTCTGATAACTTGAGGGACATCAAATATTTTACTAGATTTTGTGCTTCAATGTGGTTTAAGGCAGCCTTGTTTGTTTTGATGCCTTCAAGAACTCCATCCATCTCTTTAATGGCAACTATAGTCCAATCAAATTAGTATTTTATATCTACAAAAAATACTGCGTCGAATTTTTTTTTTGTTTCTTAAAGAGTACCTATTGGAGAGTGTAAAACCAAAAAGTTCGAACAAAAAGCGCCCATGCGTTGTCCGCCATTTTGAAAAAGGCTTTGGAAAGCTTGAAATCGATTTTCTCGGCTCCTATCATATATAGAGCTGTATTTTTTTTTACGTTTGTACATTAAAATATCTTCTTTAACTTTCGTTGAGAAAAAAATTTGAAACCTGTTTCCAAAAAAAGTTATCGACGAAAAACTGTCGAGATTTTGAAGTAAAAAATGGTAACTCTACCTCGGTAGTGTTGTGGAAAAGAGTTTGAACTGTTTCTTTAAATTTCATAATGAACATAATCAAATTTAAAAATTTTCAAACGTGAGTAAATTTCTTCTTTTTTTTTTTATTTTCGCACGATATTGGCCATTTTGACAGGTTATATTTCCTACAGTGTTTGTCGCACATAAAATTTAAATATACCAAAATGTAGGAAATAAAGTGGTCTATAAAAAACAACTTAAGTATTTTTTTGATCAGATGAACATGAGGCGAGATAAACGTTAAAAACCATTTTTTACTTCAGTTTTTCGTCGATAACTTTTTTTGGAAACAGGTTTCAAATTTTTTTCTCAACAAAAGTTAAAAAAGATATTTTAACGTACAAACCTAAAAAAAAATACAGCTCTATATATGATAGGAGCCGAGAAAATCGAGTTCAAGCTTTCCAAAGCCTTTTTCAAAATGGTGGACAACGCATGGGCGTTTTTTGTTCGAACTTTTTGGATTTACACTCTCCAATAGATACTCTTTAAGAAACAAAAAAAAATTCGACGCATTATTTTTTGTAGATATTTCGAATTAATTAATTTGACTGGACTACTAATGCTGCTTTCATATCATACTTATTCCACGTCTGTCGTTTTTTATTGGTTCGCGAAGTCATTCTATCAATGAAAAAAAAAAAACAATAAACAAATTTTAACTTTATCCAAAATATCGTGTTATTTATGGCCCACCATGACATACATAACTATGGTGGGACATATGGGTATTCAAACTTGAAACTTGAACTTGGTAAGTTGGGCCAAAAGTGTAAAAAATTCTCAAACAGAACATAAATCAAAGTGAAATGATTTGTGTACGAATGAAATTGTAAAGTACTTGTAAATTCTTAAATGTGACTTATGTTAAACTCTTTTTGCTAGGGCTTGTTTTTCTATTTCACGATGTCAAAGCAGCTGTCACATACTCGTTTATCGATAGAACCACTCATTTTGTTTTGTGACACAGAGAAAATTCAAAATCCTTTTTTGCATAAAATCAATTTCTTTTTAACCCTTAGCTACGCATACTGACGCTAAGACACTTTGACAAATATCTATTTGAAGCCGATTTTCTTTTTCACTTATAGCAAGTCTCACATCCAATACAAACAATAGAAGAACCTTTACATTTTCTTGTTTTTTCACTTTGGAATTCAAATTGATAATACAGCCTCTTATATAGGAACATAGGAATCTCATGCTTCCACGTGTAGTGGATTTATTTTGTTGACTAAATCTGGAATTTTTATTTGGCTTTAATTTCATTGAACAGGGTGATGGAAACACTAAAAAACAAAACAATATTTCTACTGCTAGTATTCTCATACAGGGTGGCGCAAATTTGATCATCCAATTTTGTTTTTGAATTACATTTTTACTAAACAAAAAAAAAAGGACTTGGACTTTTACAAATTTATCTGTTAAGTGGAAAAGATGATATACGTCAAGTGGCTACCACTAGTATTGATACATATTTGTGCTCGTTTTATCACATTTTCCATTTCCGTAAAAATTTCGGTGATAACTGTTCGCATTCTCGTCGAATATTCTCTTTAAGGGCTCCGATTGTCTCAGGCTTTCTGGCACAAGCCCGCGACTCCAAGTTGAAGTCTGGCATGGTTAAATCAGGCTATCTTCCTGGTCATGCCAAATCGCCAAAACGGGAGATTACGCGACCAGGAAACGCTTCCCTCACAATATCCATTGTGGCTCGTGCTGTGTGTGTGGTTGCGTTGTAACCACATGATCACCAAGCCCCACTCATCTGATTCTGGCAGAAAGAAGTCGTTTATCATGGCCCTGTAGTGTTCACCAGTAACAGTGACCTATGTCATTCAAGCCCGTTAAGTGTGTTGATGAGTTTCAGAAAGCCTTAGCCTGAAATGTCAGATGCTTCTTCTAAGTTATTGAAGAAATGTCTGTCTTCATGTAATCACCCTGGTTGAGGAGAGGTAGACGTCTTTAAAGAGCGTGATCCTTTGCTTTACTGCCATACTTCAGAAATCATCCCTCTACCAGAACCGTAGAAACGGGGTTCTTTGCAACGTCTGGTAAATGAGTTTTATAGGTCAGTGGTTGGTGTACATTGTTTGGTTAGGATTGGTGAATAAGGGGCTGTCTATTTCGTGAAGAGGATTTTACCAGTCGTAGGGAGAGGTGGTCCCATCAACTCGTAAGAGTTTCAATTGCTGGTTTATATGCGCCCCGTTCGTTCAAGTTTGATCGTCGTTTGGTATTAACAACTGTATTTGGATAGAGGAAAGAGTTTAATCTATTTTCTTACCATAATACAGGTTCTAAAACTACTGTTAATGACCATATTTATGGTCTCATACAGCGTCAATTCTTTGGAGTGTAAGCGCCTAATGCCACCTGCAATTCAGGGTTCTTAAACTAGAGCAATATCTATTATCCATTAAGTAGACCAAGTTGGCACTGTCAGCTTTAACGTAGTGGAGATTTATTTAAATTAACTTCAAATTTGGTTTTAAGATCCCCTACTTATTAACCTTTTTCTTGGCTATCAGACGCAGCTTGCATCGGTTTGAACCGGACGCGCACCTTGAAATCAATTTTCCTTAGAAGCGGTATTGATTTGTGATTTAGGTTCAAACCATTTATGTGCCATATTCTGTTTTCTCGTCTGTCTCAGTTATCTTCCAGTTTTTACTAAACTGGTCAGTATTGAGTGATCTGAGGTATTTTTCAATTCGATCCTTGAGGATGAGCGGTCCTTTCATGATGATCTTATCTCTAGGATATGAAAAGTCACTGACTGGCTCTTCACGATAGCCTCATTAACTTCCTCAAGTCAAGGATTCGAAGTTCCATCAGGTGCATTGATCGACCATCAGCTTACGTGTGGAATACGCATAGTCTACTATAGAAACTCGCTGGCCTACTACAGGCACCTTGGAGTTTCTGGCTTTCTCACTGCTGTTGTGCTCGCTTCAACGTACTCAGCTGGTAGGTTGGTGGAGGGCATGGGACTCTTCTTAGACACTCCTAATGCAGTATTCGAAGAGCTCGGCTTTGTTGTATTGTCGTGTTTTTCAGTTTTTTGGTTTTTTGTTAGCAAGGAGCTGGACAGTGTGTAAGGTAGCTTAGTGGTGTATTTCTTTATTGTCTGCGTCTTTCCACAAGATGCTGGTTGTGAAGTGGTAGATGCCCCTAAGTTGCACTTTCCTCTGCCGGAGATATCTTATTACCCTTCAGGCCCATAGGAGCGGAAACTCCATGTAACATATAGCATGTAAGTTCGATAATACGATAGTTGGTTCATATTTGCAGTTCTGTTTCATAATTGAACTGGATTAATGAATGGATCTATTTAATCTTCATCGGTTCTTCGGCGATTAAATTTCAATATACGTGTTCTAGTTTAAGAAGAAATTTACCAATTTTTACTATTTTTAGCAGATTAAACTATTGCGCTTACAGTCCCCTTAACCAGTTAATAAATATTTTTAATAAATTCTCTTTTCTTATTGAGTCTACAAATGTCAATATCAAATCCGAACTCTTTAAATATAATTTCTTTGCTCAAAATCGATGAATATTTGTTTATAGTTAAATTTTAGATTTTAAGTAAATATTGTAAGTTTAACATTAGCATTAACGTATGGTAAACAAATAATTAATAAATGATGGGATTATATACTAGAAATAGGGTTCTTCCAAACACCGTAAATTTTTTGTATCTTACTTTTGTTCAAGGTACCTAAAATTATCGTTAAAAATTACATTTCGATATTTTTATTTTTAGAATTATTAGAAGTGAGAGTTTGAAGTCAATTATTTCGTATTTTTCTGCACAGAATGTATAAGTATTATACCTTTTCCCTGTTCTTTATAAAACAGTTATATTTTTTAATTAAGTTCACCAGCAAATTAATAAAAAAAATGAGTAAGGTGCAGTATCTTTTTCATCTTTTTGTTTTCAATTGAAGTTTTCTCTGTTAGCTCCGGCTGGCAAGGACGAGAGTATTGTTCAAGAGAACAAAAGTTAGGGTACAAAAAGTTTTAAATTCAAGGTGAACAGACTATTGCTTACTCACCACAGCAAAATAGAGATGCTGAAAGGTTCAATAAAATACTAATCGAAAAAATAAGAACAATATTACTGGATTCCAAAATACCAAAACAAATGTCTACTGAGGCGGCTCTAACTGGCACATACCTGATAAATAGAATACCTACTAAGTCTTTAAATTGTCCCAAGACCCCAGCGGAGATCTGGTATGGTACAAAACCTCCGTGTATTTGGTTGTAAAGCTTATGCGTGGATACCTAGTTAGCAAAGATAGAAAATGGACTCGAAAACCTATCGTTGGGTATGTACCGAATGGATACAAACTTTGGAATATAGAAACTCAAAAGTTATTTACTGCAAGAGACGTTAAATTTGAGGAAACTGATTTTCCTTTCAAATATCATATCATATACTCGTCCGTTCTGATAATAACAGGGATGAAACTAAAGATCAACTTGTTGATGACTTGTGTGATGAAGATCTGACAATTACTGAAGATGAAACTGTTGAAGACTCTGGTGATGTTACCAAAACTGATGATACAGTCAGTGAAGACTTGGGTGATGTACATCATACTGTCAGATATGGTTCAGCTCCGCTCCCTTAGCGAAATACAACAGTGATCTTCGAGGCGAGGTAACTGTAAGGCGCAGCGAACTGGAGCACCGACCTCCAAGTACGTTTGATAAGTATTATACCAGTTACAGAGCAACTTCTGCGGATGAATTATTAACAGATTTTTGGTGAGATCGATTCCCGCTCTCACGCCGCACTATGGGACCAAATGATGAAATCCATCTCAAAATGGTTTTGGTGAATTTCGTAATTTGAAAAATCTAATGATGGGATCAGTGGCGGCTGTACCTTAAGTGCGCTCGTGCGCTGAACCACCAATTCAAAAGATTTAAAAATTACAAAATATTACTGCATCTTTATTTTTAGATTCCCATATTAATATTTATTTTTTAAACATACAAGAACACAAACAAGTAAAATTTCGAATTATAACGAAACAATGTAAGCGCTTTGCTTTACTATTAAGATTTACTTTCCCTGTAAGTAAAAATTCTCGTGCGCTTCGGCGAGCGCACGAGGACTGCTAATATAACTTGTATGAGTCACAAGCAAGTATCCCTGACGCGTGAGACAAAAGATATTTCATTGAAATTAATCGAGAAATTAGCCTGCTCTCGTGCGGCGCACGAGAACCGAAATGTTTGACTAGAATGCGCTGCGCCTGCGAATATGTAATGTTGTTTCGCTCTATCCGTGACTGGTTAAATAGTGTTGGTTTGTAGGAGTTAGGTTAGTAATTGTTTTTTATTTTGGTTTTGGTTCGATTCTGTACTGTGTACAGTGTGTGGTGTGGGATAAAATTACCAGTAATTAGGTATATTAAAGACAGTAATAAATCATTTTAAAATAAAGTTACCTGAATCCACGATTTCACGCATTTAAGTGAAAAAATAAAAAACATGATTCCTTGCTAAATGTAATAAGTGTCAGCTTTATACATGGTTGAAATTCTTCGAGCAATTATAAAAAATAATAAAAAATCGACACATACATGTAAATTGATGTTTTTTGCGATTTCTAATCTTAATACCTACTTAGTGAGCAAGTAAAGTGCACCACCTGGTCAACAACCCACCAGCCGCCACTGGATGGGATTATATACTAGAAATAGGGTTCTTCCTAACACAGTAAATTTTTTGTATCTTAGTTTTGTTCTAGGTACCTAAAATTACCGTTAAAAATGACATTTCGATATTTTCATTTTAGAATTATTAGAAGTGAGAGTTTGAAGTCAATTATTTCTTATATTTTTCTGGACAGAATGTATAACTATTATACCTTTTTGAAAAGCCCAAGCCCTCTTCTTTATAAAACGGTTATATTTTTTTTAATTCAGTTCACCAGTAAATTAATAAAAAAAAATGAGTAAGGTGCAGTATATTTTTCATTTTTTTGTTTTCAATTGAAGTTTTCTCTGTTAGCTCCGGCTGCCTCCGTTTAGTTCATGGCTGTTTAGTATTCTAAATTTGGAAGAAAAAATAAAAACTTTCGCATTTTCATGCATTTTTGTTTAAGAAGAAAAAACGTATGATAAGAAAGAAAAATAAGTTTTTAGAATAAAAATTCGTATTCTTATAACTTTATTGTTAAGTGATGAAAAAAATTAAAATTTAGCAAAAATGTGGTACTTTTATTGATGCACATAAATGTGTATTCCGAAAAGTTTTAGACCATTATTTTATTACTTTTAGCTCAAAATTAAAAAAAAATATGCTTTTTTTTTGTCAAAAATTCAAAAAAATTACTGTTAAAGCATGTGCAACACATTTTTATAAACACCATATAAGTGACTATGTTTCCACAAAATTTATAAGTTTTTGTCAGTTATTTCCCATATTATTAAAATTCAAAATTTAATTTTTAGAATAAAATATTTGTGTTCCAATTTTAAACTTCCTTACTCATATTTATATGAAAAAAATCATAATTACATATATAAAAATAAATGGGATTGTATCCTTGTGATGTTCTTTTTACCTTTTGGTAAAACTTCCGAACCTCATTCCTGCCATGGCATCCTTCTATTTCTTCGATCAAGCGCTTCTAATGCTCCTTCTTTTTCTTTCTGAGAAGCCGGTGTTCTTCTCTCCTCTTCTGCTCGTAGAGCTCAGGAGCTCTAGTGCTTCTTTGTAGCGCCACTTTATATGATTTTTGTTTTGCTGCATGTGCTTGCCGGCACTCATCGTCAAACCAGGGGTTTCATTGTGGTGGTTGTGTGAAACCTAGAACATCAGAGGCGGCATCTCTGATGGCTGCTTGGCAATATTGCCACTGGTCCTCACTGGGCATAGGACTTCTTAAGAGGTTGTTAGAAACTCGATCGGAAAAGGACCTTGCGATTGTAAACGCCCAACGTCGTACTTACCCCCCCTCCGCAGTACTTTCTTGTTTGGCCTGGGTCAGGATATCCGCAGCCGAACATCATCTATACTGGAGAAGTGCCTTGAATCGATTGCAAGGTGGTCAATCTGGTCCACGGTTGATTGATCAGGAGATCACCATATCGCTTTGTGAATATCAAAATGTTTGTACTGCGTACTAGCTACAAGAACGTCTCGCCCTACATAGAAGTCGATCAGCCTGAATCCGTTATCGGAGGTAGTGTCGTGCAGGCTATATCTTCCAATTGTGTCACCAAAGATGTCTTCTCTTCCTAGCTTGGCGTTAAAATCTGCAAGGACAATTTTAATGTCACTGCTCCTATGTTTTGTCAGGAGCTCGTAGAATATGTCTTTGGTGTCTTCATCTTTCTCCTCTTTTGTGACATCGGGGCGAATTTGGCCTTGAAACTTAAGGATTTTTGCCTGAGTCTAGTTCCAACAGCAAATCCGCATACAAATAAACACTGCTTTTGTTCTCTATAGCAGTCGCCGTAGTATATATCGCAGTCCTTTAATTTCCATCTCCGGTCCATCCCATCGCATCTCTTGGATGGCGGTAATATCTGCTTTGTAGCAGCTTAGGGCTTCAGCTAATTGTTCGACTGCACGTTGGGCTATTAAGAGACTTAAAATTCCACAAGGTGGGTTTTTAGAAAAACCTGTGGACGCTTGTGTCCTCTTGGGTGCACGTGTCTATCATTCGAACATCGATGTAGTGGGTATCGCTTTCTTAAAAATTATAAATGCATCTTTAAAAGAACGACAGTTCCAAACACTTGGAAAAACGCAATCGTGACACCTATTGAAAAAATAAAAAAAAGTGTGAAGAATTTAGGCATATAAACTCATTGCCATTGAGAAAAATTATACACTTTCAAAATACCCAACTGATAGCAAAAAAGAGGCTGGGTGCGACCCCACACTGATAACTTCCCATTTGTGGTAAAAAAATAAAAACATATTGTGACGTTTTCTTCAATTTTACTATAGCTATTAATGGAATTTGAATATGTGGGACTTGGGTACAACTGAACAACCTTATTCATATACGTATGTACAGTACATACATTCTTCTAAAAACTAAGTTGATAATAAAATTATAAAATTATGTATTATATTATAGAAATTACTTTATTATTTCGGTTCCAAACATTTTAATTGAAAGAATTTAAAAACGAAATATTCAAATATAAAAGATATGGTTTGGTTATTGATGGAAGGGTACTTGCAAAATATATCCGCTCTTAAACTAGATATATGTCAAATATAAACCCTTTGTAAGAAATTGTATTATGTATAAAATTAAATAATGGCAAAGTCAATATCATTGCTATTTCTCAAGATATTCTAGTCGAAAAACAAATATTACCACTTTTTAGTAGATTATTTTTATATTTTTGTTAAAACTGTCAATTCGATACTTGTCAAAATTTAACCATATGTTAATAATTGTATTATGTCGATACCTTCCCGTAAGAATGACATTAATAAAGATCTCATTGTCGTGAGCAACAAAAAATTTTGTTAGATGTCACTTAGTTCAACCAAAATTGTCTCTTAGCACACTATGATTCAACTAGAACTTTCTTCGTTTCTTTCGTTTCCTGAACAATTTTAGAAAAGTCGCTTAGTATACATTCTTACGGGAAGGTATCGATGTATAAAACAACATACTTTAGAAGGCACTATCGGTGTTCATTCCCAAGAAATTCGACTTGAAATACAATTTTAACTAGTTTTCACTAGAATTTTTAATAGTTTTTTTATTTAAAAAAAAAAACTATTAATTCAATATTTGTCAACATTTTACCAATTGTACAAAATTATACTATGTATAAAATAAACTAAATTAGAAGTCAATATCACTACTAGTTCTCGAGAAATTTGAGTCGAAAAACAATTTTTACCAATTTTCAATAGAATTTTATATAGTTTTTTATTTTTTGTAAAAAAACTGTAAACTGATTTTTTTTGAAATTTTCACCAGTTGTCAAACACATTATTTTTCGTAAAATAAAATTATTTTGAGTTTCAAATTGTTTTCCGTTCTTAGAATATCTGGGTTATGAAATTTTTTTTTCAGTTTTTTTTTATTTAAAACAATAACGGTATGTTCATTTTTTTCCAAATTCATACCAAATCTGTATGACCTTATAATGAGTACATTAAATTTTATTTGAAATCAATAGCATTATTTTTTCGTGAGATATTTGAAACTAACCAAAATTTTTACTTTTTTTTTAAACCGTTATAGTGAAAAAACTACTCACTAAATTTTAATAAACGTCCTTTCAGCCTCTTTCGAAGTTATTATCTACTAAACAAAATTTATTTGAAGTCGATATCTTTACTCGTTCTTGAGATATCGACGACGAAAAATGGTACCAGAACGTACGGACGTACGAACGTACGCACGTACGAACGTACGAACGTACGTACACACACACACACAGACATCTCTCTAAAAATGATTGATATAGCCTCTAGGGACCTTGAAACGTCGAGAAATGTCAAAAAATCCAACTTGACAAATCGGACCGATTACAATAACTCCCTATGGGAAGTTAATAATAATTGAGAATCAATCTGTGTTTTGTCAATCACATTCATGTGAATCTGCCGCGTAAGCATGGTACTGAAAGGCTGGAAAGAATCTATCTTAAAAGGTTAGAAAGGTGTTTGCGTTTTTCTTAATCCTAAACGAACTTTTGAGACAATTGATCCGATTATTTTGCTGGAGAAATTGAATAAGTGTGGAACTAATGGCATTTCTCATGATTGGTTTAAAAGTTTTTGTATTGAGACGTTCACAACCAACCAAAATTAACGCCGCGCCGCCCCACGCCGTTTTATCTGAACGTGAAGTAATTTATCTGGGAGTTCTCCAAGGCTTAATACTTGGACCACTACTTTTTAATTGCTACATCAATGATATAAATATATAAATTTTGAAAAATACTGAACTGGCTCTGCTTGCAGACATTTCACTTATATGTTGAAGCTGAAACAACCCAGGAATGTGAACGACTAATAAATGAAAACCTTAATGTTTTGAATTTATGGCTTATAAACTAAAATTGAATGTTACAAAAACTAAGTGTATGGTTTCAAATGATACTTATAGTTTAGTACTTAAGAGTTCTTATTGATTATAAATTAAGATTTGAATACCATGAAGAATTTGTAATAAAGTAAGCACTATTACGGCTATAAATATTTATAATGTAATTATTAAACCTCATTTTGAATAATGTTCTACAATATTAGGTATATTTAATAAATGGAAGTTCCATGAACAATCTGCAAGAACTGCAAAATAAAGCAATGCGTGCAATACTTAGATGAAATTAATATACTCCTATTGTACGAGTAGTTAGGTTAAATATTTTATTGTGGATGAATGTAGAACACCGTATTTATATTAATATTTTGTTTTTTGCAGTAAAAATTAAAAATAATTCATATTTGTCAAAACATATTCGTTACGTCAGAGATGTTCATTCTTATTAACTTCCCATAGGGAGTTATTGTAATCGGTCCGATTTGTCAAATTGGAATTTTTGACATTTCTCGACGTTTCAAGGTCCCTAGAGGCTATATCAATCATTTTTAGAGAGATGTCTGTGTGTGTGTGTGTACGTACGTTCGTACGTTCGTACGTTCGTACGTTCGTACGTTCGTACGTCCGTACGTTCTCGTACCATTTTTCGTCGTCGATATCTCAAGAACGAGAAAAGATATCGACTTCAAATAAGTTTTGTTTAATAGATAATAACTTCGAAAGAGGCTGAAAGGGCGTTTATTAAAATGCAGTGAGTAGTTTTTTCACTATAACGGTTTAAAAAAAAAGTAAAAATTTTGGTTAGTTTCAAATATCTCACGAAAAAATATTGCTATTGATTTCAAATAAAATTTAATGTATTCATTATAAGGTCATACAGATTTGGTATGAATTTGGAAAAAAATGAAAATACCGTTATTTTTTTAAATAAAAAAAACTGAAAAAAAAAATTTCATAACCCAGATATTCTAAGAACGGAAAATAATTTTAAGCTCAAATTAATTTTATTTTACGAAAAATAATGTGTTTGACAACTGGTGAAAATTTCAAAAAAAATCAGTTTACAGTTTTTTTACAAAAAATAAAAAACTATATAAAATTCTATTGAAAATTGGTAAAAATTGTTTTTCGACTCAAATTTCTCGAGAACAAGTAGTGATATTGACTTCTAATTTAGTTTATTTTATACATAGTATAATTTTGTACAATTGGTAAAATGTTGAAAAATATTGAAGTAATAGTTTTTTTTTTTAATAAAAAAACTATTAAAAATTCTAGTGAAAACTAGTCAAAATTGTATTTCAAGTCAAATTTCTTGGGAATGAACACCGATAGTGCCTTCTAAAGTATGTTGTTTTATATATCGATACCTTCCCGTAAGAATGTATACTAAGCGACATTTCTAAAATTGTTCAGGAAACGAAAAAAACGAAGAAAGTTCTAGTTGAATCATAGTGTGCTAAGAGACAATTTTGGTTAAACTAAGTGACTTCTAACATTTTTTTTTTTGCTCACGACAATGAGATCTTTATTAATGTCGGTTAGCATAATTTTTTTTGCGCATAATACAAATTTCAGGGGGCAAAATTATTTTAATGAGAAAACATGGCAGTTGATAAATTTTTTTATTTGTATCTACTCTAGTTTCCTTTTCATGCATAATAGGTTGGCGAATCCCAGGCCAAAACGTGGCCCTTAACATATAGTATATTTCCTCATCAAAAAGTCATTTTCGAAAAAAGTTTCGCTTAGTACATTCTTACGGGAAGGTATCGACATAATACAATTATTAACATATGGTTAAATTTTGACAAGTATCGAATTGACAGTTTTAACAAAAATATAAAAAAAATCTAATAAAAAGTGGTAATATTTGTTTTTCGACTAGAATATCTTGAGAACGAGCAATGATATTGACTTTGCCATTATTTAATTTATATATAATACAATTTCTATCAAATGGTTTATATTTGACATATATCTAGTTTAAGAGCGGATATATTTTGTAAGTACCCTTCCATCAATAACCAAACCATATCTTTTATATTTGAATATCTCGTTTTTAAATTTTTTTCAATTAAAATGTTTGGAACCGAAATAATAAAGTAATTTCTATAATATAATACATAATTTTATAATTTTATTATCAACTTAGTTTTTAGAAGAATGTATGTACTGTACATACGTATATGAATAAGGTTGTTCAGTTGTACCCAAGTCCCACATATTCAAATTCCATTAATAGCTATGGTAAAATTATTGAAGAAAACGTCACAATATGTTTTTATCTTTTTGTCCATGAAAAAGATGTAAGATTCTACTAAGGTTTTCGTAGGTGTAGGAACACAGATATATTAAAAAACACGGAAATCTATAATTCAGTATCTATATAATATGTACCTACCAACCTTCGTAATTATTACAAGAAATTTAACATTTTAAATAGAAAAGTTTAAAATTAGTTAAACGCATTTTCTGTAAAAAAAAACATAAAATGAGCGACTAGGTATCCTCATCATCAACAAAACAAAGCAAATTTCCTAATATCATAGTATGCCACAAGCATCATCGATTTTTAAAACAGGAGTCATTGTATATCCAGTGCAGATCACAGCCTTTCAATCCGGAAAAACCGCAACAACAATTACACTATGAAACCATCTACTTAGATCTTCCATCCACAATCTACTGATCTATGATCGAAGTATGTATACCAAATATCATACCAATTACCACACCAGATACAGCTAAAGTTTGTTTCGCTGAAAATTTGGTTATTTGAAAAAAACTAAATATAAAGTTTTCAAGACCACAAATGGGAAGTTATCAGTGTGGGTCGCACCCAGCCTCTTTTTTGTTAAGAAATAGAGAGGATTTAAGACTACCATAGCTGGGCACCGTTAATCAAACAGTTAACTTCGTTAATCGTTAATCCGCTAATAAAAAAGTTAGCTTCGTTAAACGTTAAAGCGTTAAATTTCGGAAAAATTAACGCAAGTAAACGTTAATCGTTAATCCGTTAACATGTAATAAAAATTGCATTTTTTATATTTTTTTACTCTGAGCACCGACGCTAAGTAATGCCGGTCATCCACTAGGCGATCAACGCACAAATTTCGAATTCAGCGCATTCAACTCTAATTTACGGTGCCTTCAATTCTGTTCAACCAACGGGTTGGATCTTTGTTGGCCGTTGCTCAACGAATTGCGCAACCAGTGTACGGGTAGTGTACGAGCTCGTATTGCTCCTTGAAAATGTTCGATCACACATTTTCAAGATAATGTGTTTGCACATTATTTCTTGACGTAATATTGTGTTGCGTTGACTGCAGTGAAATGTGTCTACGTGGTTGAACTATTGCGTTGCCATGAACTTGCAACTTGCAAACTGTAGCTTATTTTGGTTTTTCGTCATGGAAGGTGATAAAAAATCAGAGTGGACCACGGAATTAATTTTGCAAATGATTTCAGCAATTGAGGAAAAGCCCAATATATGGGCAGACAGGAATATTTTAAAGCGAAGGCGTGCGTCGACAATAACCGAACTGAAGTCAAAATTATTTCAGGTTTGACGTTTGAGTTTTTTGTTTATCGTGGTGCGTTCAACGCGTTACCCAACGAGTGATCCTTGGTTAAGTGTACGAAGGTATCAACTCGTTCATCAACTGGTTGAACAATAATATCGATTCGAAAAAAAAAATTCTGTCAAAATCGAACAAGTTTATCAACTAGTGTACGAGGTTGTTCAACATTTGAGTAAGTTGGTCAACTAGGTGTACGGAGCTATTCAACACTGGAAAAAGTTTTAAGAGTTGATCAACTAGGTGTGCGAGGTTAATCAACATATGGGAAAGTTGGTCAATTATGTGTACGCGGCTCCAAACGCATTTTGTTCAACTTTAGTTGCTCAACGTGAATTACGTAAGTTACTGCACTAGTGTAAGAGGTTGTAAATTCGTTTATCCAACGAAAGAGTTGAATAAAAAGTTGAACGAAGTTGGTTGAACTTATCGCGCACATAGTGGACGACCGGCATAATGAAATTATCAAACGAAACGAATCTCTTCGCAGTTTTCTCACTCGCACGCGCCGTCAAAATATAATACGTACCTAGATGTTTTTGTTTTATCCGCGGCACGCGCCGCACGGCACTTGTCTCATACTTGTCTGAACCTGTTTTTCGCGCCGCGCGGTAAATAGTAGGTATTGGATTAACGATTAACGGACTTAACGTGGATTAACGGATTTAACGTGTCCGTTAACATTTTTAAAAGTTAACTTAAAAGTTAATCCGTTAATCAAAATTTTAACTTCGTTAATTAACGATTAACGGATTAACGAGTAAATGCCCAGCTATGAAGACTACAAGCATTTAGAAGGACAAGATTTCAAAATAGTTTAGTACTTAAAGGATTTAAGCTTTTTAATGATTTGTCAAATGATATTAAACAAGTAAGTAATAAATTTGAGTGTAAGCAAGCAATAATTAGTTTTGTAAAACAAAATACATATTTCCTAACATCAAAATATATAAATGCCAATGCCATTGTAAATAAAATAGTATATTTATATATTTGTCATTTTTAAATTACCTATTGTAAATTGTAAATAGCAAAATTTCGTTAAATAAATACTTTTGAATTTGGGTTAGCCAGTTATTAAATAAAATTTACTTTCCCGGTTTTTCTTAACGTTAGAAAAAACATTTAATTCTAAATTATTATCATTTTATTAGATACATTTTTATTAAATTTTATTAAAGAAATCAAATGGAAAAGTTTATTTTTCTAACTCAAATGTGCTTCAAATAAATTGGTATTTAAGTTAATATACCTTTGAAAAGTAGAAAAAAGTTTTGAAATACTGTACGCCATCATAGCTCCCATTCATTAAAATACATTGAGGAGAAAGATTTCCATGGGAAATGTAAACCAAAGCAGTGTTGATTATCTCTTTGTTTTATCTTAGGTGGCACCACTTTTCAATACGCAATTAAATTGGAAATTGTTGTTTACCATTTTGTTTCATAGATTAAGTGATATAAATGGTTTTCAGAGAATACCCGCCTTCAGACAGTCAATTACAAAATCCAAATACTTCTACGTTCCTTCTTGACATAAATATAATTAATTAATTGAAGGTTATCTCCGATTGTATGTTTAAGATATTCTAAACCATTAACAAAAATTCAGGTTTGTAGACGGCAGATAAAAACAAGATATTTACCAGACAATGTGGGTGGTAGCTTAAATGTGCGTGTGTCTGTATTTAAAACATTAAAGTCTTAAGGTTTGTAAAGAAATTTACATGCAATAAAGATTCAAATGATTTCTGAGTGAAGTTCTTATAACTTTTAAGTATATCTGTAAAAATCAAAAGAGAGAGATCAGGATGTTTTAAGTCTCAATAGATATAATATCTATATAGACACTAAGCAAATAAAAATAATGTACATTGTCATCGAAAAGTTCGAATTTTGCAATATTGGACTTACGGATTATATTATTATTTTGTTCGCAATTTACGACACACAAGATTCCTAAATGTTTTCCGTAGAGGAAAAATTGAAATTTGTTTAGCTCCACAACTAACGGTACCTGCTATACAGCTGCTTTGAAAATTTTATTTATTATTATTATATTTAATGTGCTATGCAATCATAAAGCTTATTTTACCAGTCATTTCCGCACTTGTACAGTTGCAAGATCCCCTCGAGATCTTGATATAAACAAATCCGTTGGTCCTAATGGTATACCCCCCATTCTTCTGAAGAGGTGTTCTTCATCGCTGGCAAAACCATTGCCATTCTCAGTGGAATTGCAACGGTATCGTATGAAAGCTCATTAAACTCCGGTATTAAGAGCATTGTTATTATGGGGTATACAAAATCGTGTGAAGTTTAATGCTTCGAAAACTCAATGCTGTCTATTGTAGTTAAAGTAAAATGTACTTTTTCTTCCATTGTCCTTGAATGGCACTTGCATTAAATTTTACTTCACTTTACATCGAAGGAATGTGTGTCAACGACGATCTTCGTTGGAATGACTATATTTTCGAGTCCGCCAAGGATTTCTATATCGATATAAGAAATTTATCACCCCTTCTGATCTGGCTACCATTTATAAGGCGTTTATACGTTCAAAACTAAAGTTAAACTCACATCTTTGGTCATAATCGGGTGCTGCACAAAATTCTCTCCACTTATTGGATAGAATTCAGAACAGAGCGTTAAAACTGATAGGAAACCGAGCTATCATGGATTCATTCCCATCTCTTGAACAGAGTCATGTATTTCCTTGTTTTATCGCTTCTTTCACAAGATATACTCACTCGAAGTAGCCATACATTCCTGCTCCTTATCAGTTCACCCGTGATACCCGCTTCGATAGGAATGCTCATCAGTTCACCCTTGAGCCTTTGGTCGTACCATGAAATATAGAGATTCGGTTTTTAGTCGCACAACACGATTATGGAATAACTTAATGTTTGATACTTCCTTTCTTTCCCCACTAATTTCCCCATCGCCCGGGCTGTGCTTAACAATATAAGGGTCTCTTAATAAACCCTTGAGCTTGTGTGAATTATAAGAAAATATATTTTCGGGAATTGAGCTAAGTTTCACCCAATGTTCCACAACTAGGTCAAACCAGTCTTTAAATGGTGACAAATTAAATCAAATAGTAAATTATTAGTAAATGATTTTTTAGATTTGTGAATTCCGGCCTCTACATATGCAGAAATAAAATGCACGACTGCATCGCATGTACTTGCTCTTATCTAAAAGTACTTTGGAATTTAACAAATTTCTTTAAAATGTTTCAAGAAAAAAATGTGGGATGCCAATTTAAAGTATTTAGTACTATAGAACTTAGGAAATAATTTCAAAAAATAATTTTTTTCCTAACATTTTCTTATACGAAAATGTAGTCCATGCTCATAATAGCCCACCAATTTTTTTTTTTTTTGTCAAAATCGTTTAAGCTGTTTTTGAGGTAAATAATATTTAAAGTTACGGCTTTTTGACGGGTACCGTTAGTTTTGGAGCTAAAATAAAATTCCAATTTCCCCTCTAAGGAATCACCGAAGACCCTTAAGTAACGAGTTCGAAGAAAATAGCTCCAGTAGAATAGGCTGTAGGTCTAGGTACAGAAAAAAGCGATTATATAACAGGTACCTTTAGAAAAAATTTTTCTTAAATTTTCCTTTTAACCAAACTAAAGTCCATATCTACAATAAAACACCTAGTTTTTATCAAAATCATAAGAGTAGTTTTCGAGATATAAGATTTTGCATTATAGCAGGTACCGTTAGCTTTGCAGCAACAAAAAACCAGTATCAATTTCTCTTTGTTAAAAACTCTATAGTATATCGAAAACACCATGCTTGAAAATTCGTATTTTTCTATAAAATGTCTGTAAATTGATAAAACAAATTTTTAAATTTGAACAATTTCTCGTTTTCAGCATAACGGATTTTAATGAAATATTTTATAGAGACGTTTCTCAAAGTGTGAAAATAATTGTATATCAAAATAAAAAAAAAAAAAATATGATTTGTTTGCTTTTTGAATGAATAAAATCATTTTTTTTTATAATTCAATATCTCAAAAATGAGTTATTATTTTTTGTGTTAATTTAAATTTTATTTGTACAGTAGTAAAAACTTAAAAGTTGGCGTACTAAAATTTGTTCATAAAATTTGTTGCAATTGATTGCTCAGAAAAGCTCACACATAATTTTTGTAGTCTACATGATAAATCCTTGCAAATTGAAGATTGCCAATTCATTCATAAATAAAAATAGTAACGAATTATATGTAGCAAACTGATTTGGCCATTGTTTGATGCTAAACGCTCAAAACAACTAATTTCTATTGGTAGATTGCATATTAGCTCCATTATAGGTGTCCTTACTGGGCACTGCCTAATAGGAAGATATGCTTTTCGTCTTGGAGTTCCTGCAAATGATTTTTGCAGAAGCTGCATGGATGAAGAAGAAGAGGAGTCAATTCCCCACCTTCTATGCTCTTGTCCTGCCCTAGCGCAAAGACGTAGACTCCACTTGGGAGACTACTACTAAACGCTTCATTATTAGCTCAAAATGGTTTAACGAGTAAGGGGGATTTTTGAAATCCTTGTGGTATCACAACGGACCAAATATTGGTCTAAGTGTGCTGACCTTTTCCGGTCGCGTATTGCCAAACTGTATATCAGTACAGAGCTCCGACGCTCTATAATAGACTACAGAATGCTCATTCAAATTAAGAGCATACTATATACTGTGTCAGATCAAAAGCAGATTTTTCTGTGTTGGTATACATTTTGCTCAGGAAACTAAGAGCAAAGTACCTGTGATTACAGAGCCATCGTTCACGTTGGTATAGTTATTGTGTGTGGTGAGTTCTGGGTTGGTATATATTTTGCTCAGGAAACTAAGAGCAAAGTACCTGTGATTACAGAGCCATCGTTCACGTTGGTGTGGTTATTGTGTGTGGTGTGTGGTGCCGTGACATAAGGCCAAGTGACAAAAGGCCAAACATAAAATGTTTTGTCTTGAGCAACAGTACCTTGGGTGGCCCGCTTCGCGGGTTTTCAGGATTTTAAATCCCTTTTCGGGGCTCACACCCGCTCACGCAACTCCGTTGCTCCGCTTAGGGTATGTTCAGTCGCCAGGCAGGCGCCTGTAGCAACAGTTTTCCTGAGCAGCAGTACATAACTGTTAGTTGTTTACGCCAATTAATGTAAAATACAAAACTGTTGCTACAGGCGCCTGCCTGGCGACTGAACATACCCTAAGCGGAGCAACGGAGTTGCGTGAGCGGGTGTGAGCCCCGAAAAGGAAGTTAAAATCCTGAAAACCCGCGAAGCGGGCCACCCAAGGTACTGTTGCTCAAGACAAAACATTTTATGTTTGGCCTTTTGTCACTTGGCCTTATGTCACGGCACCACACACCACACATAATAACCACACCAACGTGAACGATGGCTCTGTAATCACAGGTACTTTGCTCTTAGTTTCCTGAGCAAAATGTATACCAACCCAGAACTCACCACACACAATAACTATACCAACGTGAACGATGGCTCTGTAATCACAGGTACTTTGCTCTTAGTTTCCTAAGCAAAATGTATACCAACCCAGAACTCACCACACACAATAACTATACCAACGTGAACGATGGCTCTGTAATCGCAGGTACATTGCTCGATCTGAACTAGCATATAGTTTGCTTCAGCTTTTTTAATATTTTACAAGCAAACTGCATGTGACCACAGAGCGCTCTGTGGTAGCATACAGTTTGCTCTACAATACTTTCAAATTCGGTGAGCAGAAAATGGCTGAGCACAGACTATGGAGATCTGTGCTGATATACAGTTTGGCAATACGCTTTCCGGTCAGCAGCCACTTTAACCTAACCTAACCTATATGTAGCAAAGGTTATAGTTGAGTAATCTTATAAATATAAACATAATGTATAAATGTTTCCTGCTTTCGTGACATTTTTTTTATTAATAATATGTCTTTAAGTGGGCTTCAATATCGGTGCAACGTTTCAGGTATTTTTTTTTTTATTCATTTTTATTTTCATTCACCTTGAAACTATCTTAAAGCTAGACAAAAATTCATAAAAACTAGCCTAATTATCCAATAACTTAAAACTAACTTACTGGCCCTATGCGGGCGCTCTAAGCTAAACTTTATCTTAATTGTAATACCTTAATTGTAAGGCCTAAAAACTATATTTTATTTAAACTAGATCTTTTTTTTTTTTTTTCTCGAGAAAATGTAAAAAAACTCGGATTCTTTAACTTTTTTTTAATTTTATATAAAACTTAAAACTAAAGTAGACTAAATTTTTTTTTTTTTTTTTTCCCGTGGGTAGGTGTTGAAATCTTCAAAAGATTCTATGAGGACCGAAAAACGCGCGCTCATAGATATGTGGGACTCTCCCGACCAACAACTCTGCCCCCATAAAGCCTTACGGAAGGTAAGACTCTATGCAAGCAGACCGTTAATCAGGCCGACCGCACTAAAACCACCTCCTCCTCCCGATTGCAACTAAGTTCATATGGAACTTATCTAGCAATTTATCTTTCTCGAAGTTAAGTAACGTGTTGTAGGCAACTTTCCGGTGAAAGTTCCTACTGGTTTAATTATAAGCTAGTTGAATAGCTTCTTTCTATTTTAAGCGATGATTTAAATATACATAATACAGTACAATAATTTCACCATACTAGATCGGAAGGTTTGGTCCTTCTCAAACGTCGTACTAAATTTGTTTCGTCAAGAATTTCTAAGATTGTTCTATTGGTATGTTCAACTAAACGCTTTCTATGCCTTTGCGAAAAAGTTTTTATTTCTTCGCGAACCGTAGACTAAATAAAACTATCTAAAACTAAAGTAGACTAATTAAAACTATCTAAAACTACTTAAAATAATCTAAAACTACTTAAAACTAGAACAGCCACAGCAGCATTGTTTTTTTTTTTTTTTTTTTTTTTTTTTTTTTTTTTTTTTACACAAATGTGTAGTCCTACCTAAAAAGTATACTTAAATCTATGTAAGTCGGCCAAGACATACAAGAAGTCCTCGTCAACTTTCCCTATCATTATTACACAAGCACCAAAACTGGTTCTCCTGTCTCTCCCTGTCTCTCCCTGTCCCTCCGGTCCCGATCGGACACAGTCCTACTGAACCGAAGGCGTTCTGCTCCATCTTGTGCGAGGGAGTCTCGATTATAAAGGAGCCGCCTATCCACAGTCCTCCGGCTGACGTGGTAGATTAGCGGAATCGCCATTCTATCCTGGATCAGCCCTCGACTGTCTAAGTAGAGAAATGCATCGGGTGGGATAAAGCCGCTTATACGAACACTCTCGTTGTTAGGGTAGTAAGCCCCAAAAATTAGGCTGTTGGTCGAGGACATCGCTCTTGCAATGTGACCCCGAATCAGCTTTATCAAAAAATTATCAATTCTGTTTATATTGGCTCCGTTGTATAGAACCTCGTTGGAATAATAATGTTTGTACTCCGACTCTGGTGTTTTGTGTAATCCAAGGCAACGTCTTAGACACTGCCTCTCAAACACCCGAATCTTTTCCATTTGAGATGGGGCAACGTTGAACCACACCGGCCATGTAGCAAATCACCTTCACCCTGCTGTCAAGCCGGCTGCTGTAAAACAACCGTTTCGTCAAGGCAAAGGCTCCCCTAGCCCTGTTCAGAGCAGCATTTATATGTCTGTCGAAATACAAATACTGATCCAACCAGATGCCAAGGTACTTTACTACACTTTTAATCGCCAATGGCTGTCTATGTGGCCCAACGATCACCAGCTTGCGCCAGTTCTTTCTAGTTTCCCTAGGGGCTCTAGCCAGCGGAGTCCTGTAGTTTCACATTTCTGAAAGTTTATTTTCAACTTCCAGTCATAACAATATCGCTGAATCTTGTCGAAGTCACGCTGCAAGAGAATTCTGATGACCTCAACTTTTGGAGCTGTTCTGTACGCTATTAGATCATCCGCATACGCAATTGCCTGAGTTAGACTACCTATCAGATCGCTGGTGTAAATGCTGAATAGAATCGGCGAGTTCACCTATCCCTGCTGAAGACCATTCTTAATATCGAAGATTGCGGTAGAAGTTACATTGCCACTTTTGACAACAAACGTTCTACCATTGAGCATTTCATAAAGTATATATAATAGTGGTTTACTTATGCCGAGCCTAGTCAATTTTAGATAGAGACTTTCTAACCATACGGTGTCGAAAGCCTTCTCCAAATCAACCAGGCAAGCACCAGTACATTGCCTTTTAGTTTTGTTCCATTGGATATCAGAAACGAGTTTAGACGCGGCATGAATTGTATCATGTCCTGCCTTAAAACCGAACTGAGTAT
>CAWVOZ010000121.1:0-34001 GCA_963931855.1 Philhelius festivus | reverse complement strand
AGATGGGGACGGGGTTAGTTGGCTTAAAAATGTAGTAGATTCTATGAGATGCATAAAAACTCATGTGTTGGACATAAAGGAATCATTGACTGGTGCGGGGAATAAAGCGAAAGAAAATGATATTAATGTTGAAGATTTTTTTCACTTCAAGAAACCTGAACGCGCGGCCGACTTTCACGAGACCGACTCCGGGTGGTTCGTGACCAAGCTCCCAACATGCATACGTCTGATGTGCATGAGACTGGACCCGACATGAATATGTCACCTTCACCGTATGTTGTACCTCCCGTGACTGTCGTAGAGGTCGAGACATTTACCCCTGTGGTTATTCGGAGGACCGACCGAGTAGGAAAAACTGCCCCAGTCCTTAGGACTCCATATGTACAGGTAAAACTTTATTTTATATTTTATTATTATTTTATTATTTTATTATTTTATTATTTTATTTATTAAAACGGCTTGAAAGATATTTTTGTGTTTATAGGTTGATTCCACACCCCCACCCCCGAAGGTAGTCAAGATAAAACAAGCTGCAAGGAGGAAAAAACTGAAAAAAACAGATTGATGAAGATGACGAATCATTGGATGTGCCCAACCCCCGTTTCCTAGACATTTACATGACTAAGGAAGCAAATTTTTTCTGTACTTTGACTACATTTGAGGATTGGGTTTATGCAAAAAAAATGGGTTGTACAGGACGCATCGGTTGTACCACCTGATTTGGAATTGGGATTTTTGGACCCGATTGATGGGCAAGAAGGCTAGCGGGTGGTTACTTACTTGAGTAAGTTACATGCATTTTAATTTGTACAAAGATTGGTTCATTTAGGATTCTATACATATAGTGTTAACGCGTATCCCTTTGTGACACACAACATATAGATCTATGGAGTCTGTTGATGATGGATCGTAGAAAGCATGACGACAAGTGGCGGGTGATGCCGACTACCTTCATGCGTATAGATGTACCGGATGAATGGGCTTCCAAATGCGCGTGTGTGTCAACCGTAGCACACGCCAGCGTGTTGGGCCCGCCTTGGTGGAAAGTTGATCGGGTAAGCAAAATATTCCTTAATTGTATGATCACAATATAATTACTAAGATCTTAATATTGTGAAATCCTTCTTTTCCGTAACTGCGTTTATTATTAATTTTTGTCGACTAAATTATCCTTTCAAAAAATGATTATGCCATTTCACAAAATAAAGGTTATCAACTGTTTATGCCTTTCAAAAAATGATTATGCTTTTCAAAAATGATTTCGTTATTTAGTTATCTAATTGTTTATATATTTTCGATTCATATAAAGGTTGTAATAAATATGATAAACATTAACTGATTTATATGTTATTGGTATATATACGAGGTTAATAAACAGCCACAAATATTTATAAAAACATTGAGTTAAAGTATATAAACATCAATTGATTTATATATATATATATATATATATATATATATATATATATATATATATATATATATATATATATATATATATATATATATATATATATATATATATATATATATATATATTATGTCATTGACAATAACTAATATTGTTATTATACACAGCTTTTCATTCCAGTCTCCGTACCGGGACTGCACTGGTTTTTGGCCGAAGTAGACCTAAAGGCTTGGAAGATAACTATATATGATTCTATGAAAGGGAACTTCCAAGAATTTAAGGACACGGGAAGATTGGCAGCTTTTGGTAACACCTTGTTACGCATTATGAGAGTCACCAGATATAAGCCATTTGCCTAAAACGCAAAAAGGGTCGATATGATGGAATTCGTTGAAGCTGAAATCCCACAACAGACGGGTTCCCTTGGTGATGGCGGTGTATTCGTCTGTATGTTTATGGAGTTATTAGCGGAAAACGAAGATGGGGCACTTTTGCGTTTTCCTGATGACGCAAACGAGGCTGCACACGCCTTTCGTTTCAGGATGGCTTCCATATTTTGGGGCTCCACGTAGAAGCCTTCATGTATTGATTCTTTTTTGTATGGGATTTTATGTTATAAGGAACAAATTTTAAATATTTTTTAGATCTCAGCTATAATGTTTGTTATATTTTTTTTTTGTTACTTTGGGTGAATATTATAGATTGTTAAACTTAAATGATTTTAACATCACTAAAAGACACGTACAACAACCGTAAAATACAATTAAAACAATCGTAAAAACATCCCCAACGCACCCGTTAAACAACCTTTAAACTTTCCTTAAACACCCGTTACATAACCCTAAAACAATATAAAGTGGCTACATTAGCAAATTAATTAAAAAACGGAAGGTTTTTAAGGACATTCCAAGCGTCTTCGTAAATAAAATCCACCCAAGGGTAGGTCCTGTAACTTTCTTTAGCGGCCTCTATGACCACTTCTTCAGCTTCGTTGGGACGGCTTGCGTCTATGCGGTTGTAAATCACGAAGAACTCCTCCACAAATGATTTTATCTTATACCAACGGGCGTGGACATCATCAGCTGTGCGTTTCTTGTCAGATGAAAGTTTTTTGTTAAATATTTCTACAAAATGCACCCAAAAACCAGGTGCATGATGGTCTTGTTCTTCAAATACTTTTTTGAAAGAATGAACAAGAAGCATCTCTTCTTCTGCATTCCATTCACGATGTGGAATTGGGTTGGAAGACATGTTAGGGTTAGAAGGCAAGTTTGAATGTTGAAACCAAATACTAGCTCCCATTTATATAGAACTAGTTAAGTGGTAACACTATTTGGCTGACACAAACAGTATTATAGTTGGGTTTATTGTTTTTAGTGTGGGGAAATTATTAATAAAAAAAATCTCTAATAAAAAACAACATTACAACTTCAACATTACAGCCAGCCAAATACAATACAAGGGATAGAGCATGAAGCTATTACATCATTAAAACCACTACAAATGTCCTAGTGACTCTAAATATTAGAAACACGGAAACTCTTTCAGAATATTCCAGGCGTCAACCAATCAAACGGCCTACCCTCATTGAGGGTACTGAATAGGTCTCTAGCTTTGTTTAAAACAACTTCTTCCCCATCTTTTGGACATTGATGATCAATCGTGTTGTGGATACGACTGAATGCGTTTACATCCCGTTTTATTTCACTCCATCGCTCGGAGTTTTCTTTGCTTCCACAGATGTCTTCAAAATCTAAACCGGTAAGCCTGTGAAGAAATAAAAAAAGGCAAATGGTTCATGGTTTCGTTCTCCGTTACTAGAATGAAGTCCTCACACCATCATGAATAGATATGTAGGCTTGCACAAGCCTGTTATCATCTTTGCTTGTCCATGGATTTTCGGGCTCGAGATTTGAGGTTAGGGAGATAGACTACGAGGGGAATGGACATCTGGGGAGTATGCCATGATATTAATTTACGATGTGAAAATGAGCATCCAAGACTATATTTTATAGAGGTTCCAAGCGGGAAATGACTACTCGAATAAAGTGTCACAGTATAGACTGTTCAACTGACGGATGTGACAACTCGCAGGGTACTGCAGAAGACTGTGCGAACTTTAAAATACAAAACAACATTAAAAAACAAATCATTTCAATGCACATAATTAAAATACAAATCAATATTAAAATACAAATCATTGAAATATAATTTTTGTAATTAAATTACATAACAATACTTAGGAAGGTAGTTCCTATTTTTAAGAATTTGTCAGCTGTCTTCATGATCGAATGAGGCATCATAAATCTCATTATAATGAATCTGTGTCAAAATACCCAACTCCTATGGGTCATCATTATCCCATGCGGTGTTTGAATTCACAACGCGTTTATAACAATTTAACTATAGTTTAATTTAGGAGAGGTTTAGGAATAGTTTAGTTTGTTTTCTTTTCAATTTGGCCATAAAACATTTCTTTATTGTCACTTCTGGTCCTTCCGAGCCTCACACCAAACCTTTTCCGATTTGGCTATGATGATTTTCCCCAACCATCGTTTTTGGCTATTGGGTGAGATTCAACCCATATATTGGCAGGGCAACTCGGAAGGGCATGTTCGGCTTGAACATGCAACCCTGTTTGCAGCCAAAAAATCTGAGCCTTACTTTAAAAATCACCGATTTTGAGTGAATTTTCAGGAAGTCGGAGATAAAAATTAAAGAAGAGGCGATATTTTCTAATTTCGTGTTCTTCAAATTCCTCAACCTTTGTCTGTATCTCCGTCAACAATTCCAAATCTCATTCTCACAATTAGATCTACTTCCCCCAATCTGCAAGCAAGATTACACCCCAATCAACGCGTTTGTACGTCGACTTTTTTGTTTTCTTCCCAATCACGGATCATGATTTACATATTTTTATTTTCTTCTATATGGCCTGCAATTCTTTTATGCTCGTGAACTTTGGATTCAGTAAGGGTGAAAAAATGGGTGGGGTTTGTACGGGAGGGACGTTAAAGCGGAGCACGGCGGCTAATTACGCCAGTGATAGGAGTAGTGTGCGTTTTTCAGGGAAATTGAGGTCCGTCAAGAGCTTTAATCATGGATACAAGAAGAAAAATGATTATGATGATGGTAATCGGTTCTACCTTCTTCTTACAATGAGGATGTGTATCATAGGAAAACCACGTCGTATGATTCTGGGGAACTGTTCTTCTCGATTCCAAGAGAATTAAAGCCCTCTACCCCTGCTAGGGTAGCTAGCAAGGTATAGTTCAACTCCTTTCTCTTTGTTCCAACACATCCACTCCAATTTGTGTATTCAATAAAGATGTTTAATTTTTTTTAATATAAAATCATAAAGGAACTGATTATGCTATATTGCAAATTGGTAGGTGCCTCATGTAAGCACGTTTCTTGGTAAAGCTGGTAACGTAGGTCTTCAAGTCTTGGATACATTAGGAAGCAGCATGACGAATTTTAGTTCTCATAGTGGATTTGTATCAAATTCGACTTTAAGGGGGAATAAAGTATCAATTTTGGCATTTGAAGTTGCTAACACTATCGTCAAAGGGTCTAATTTAACGCAATCCCTTTCGGAAGAAAACATTCAGATTCTTAAAAAGGAAATTTTTCATTCAAAAGGGGTACAATTGTTGGTTTCTACGGATATGAAAGAGTTTTTAAGTGTTGCAGCTTCCGACAAGAGGTAATTTGATTGTTATAAAACATTGAAGGTGGGTAAATTGCAAGAAATAGCAATGTACTTTCATAAATTGTTTATTATAATATCGTACTTTCATTTCTTTCCTTTTTTTTTAATTTTTTTTTCTTTTCAACAATAGCAATGTTATCTAAAATAGAAAGCAATTATGATTGCTATAATTATGTTGATCTTGAAAAAGTATCATGTACTTTTAAGACCTTAAAAAATATTAGCTTGATACAATTGGGTAATTTTTTTTTAAAGTTCAATGTATTTAATAAAAGGAATCTAAAAGTATAATAGTTTAAGATTAATAGATGAGAGTAGGTTACTATATTACACAACTAACTGAAAGTACATTGCTATTTTTACCATTTAGCCCTATAGTTGGTTGATAAAGGGTTATAAGTATTTGTAGTTATATATTTAATATTTTAATTAATTCGTACAATTAATATGCATTTGCTTTTTCACAGGGAGGAATTTGAAGTATTCTCTAAGGAGATGAATGATGTTGCTGAAGTGTCAGAGAAAGCCACATCATCATTGGGTTTTTTTACCCAATGATGTACAACTAGATGCAAACTTAGGGCGTTTTTGCTTAATGTGTCCCTGATTGCAGGTAGTAGTTCCCTTATTCCATATCAGAGTCTCCATGGAGGTGCCAGCTGTTCTCCCTACAAGTTTTCACATTCAAGAAGAACCAAAGTCATGCAATCAGCACAATGATTCTGGAAATATGAACCCGGAAGTTGTTGAATATGGGTACTGATTCTATACATTGTGTGTAAAGTTATTAATTGTTTAAATATCTGTAACATTTTCTTTATGGTGTTTTTACAGATGCTCTCACTACCATAGGAGGTGCATGATAAGAGCCCCATGTTGTAACGAGATATTTGATTGTCGCCATTGTCATAATGAGGCTAAGGTTTGTAAAATTAATTAATAATAATCTCATACATTTTTAATGGTAACAAAAATGGATTTTAAAAAACTTCCATTGTTGTACAGAATGATATCAATGTTGACCAAAAAGAGAGACATGCAATCCCTCGCCAATAGATCCAACAAGTACCATATTTCAAACTTCAAACATCTGATTATTATTTTCATCTATTTATTTATTTTTGTTGAATTTAATAAGTACATATTATTGTGCCTCCTTTTCAGGTTATATGCACTCTTTGTGGCACCGAACAAGAGGTGATTTTTTTTACCAGAAGTCTCTTTTATTTGTGTTTGCACCTTCATAGAATAAACATGTTGATGTTTTTTTTTTCTTCAGGTGCAACAAATGTGTGTCAACTGTGGTGTATGCATGGGAAATTACTTTTGCAAAACATGCAAGCTTTTTGATGATGATGTAAAATCCCTTCTCACATTTTTCCTTTCTTAAAAAAAACAAAAATTCCATTTCATGTATCATTTTAATCATCCAACTGTTTTGCAGATATCCAAGCAACAATATCACTGTGATGGTTGTGGCATTTGCAGGTACCATTTTCAACCTACTTTCATCAACACATTTAAAAAAAATAATAATTCATAAATACTTACTTATGTTTGGTATCAGAATTGGCGGACGCGAAAACTTTTTTCACTGTGACAAATGTCGTAAGTTCTCTTCTCTTCTCTTCTCTTTCTTTCTATATATATATATATATATATATATATATATATATATATATATATATATATATATATATATATATATATATATATATATATATATATATATACAAAATTGTATCTATAAGAATATATATGTTGGACTTATTTTCAGGATGCTGCTACTCAAATTTTCTGAGGGACAGTCACCCATGTGTTGAAGGAGCAATGCACCATGACTGCCCTGTATGCTTTGAGGTAGTTTTCCTTTTCTAATTTAACATTTTTTTGACTTACACTTATCAACTATGCTTCCGGAATATTCTAAACAAAAAGAATTTTCGGTTATTTGCAGTATCTGTTTGACTCGATAGATGATGTCACAGTACTTCCATGTGGCCATACTATTCATAAAAAGTGTTTAAAGGAAATGAAGCAACACTATCAATAAGTCTGCTTAAAACATCAATACTCTTTTGAATCATTTTGTGAAGTTTATATACTCATATTTTGTTATTGTCAATGATAGATATGATTGCCCTTTATGTTTCAAGTCGGTATGTGACATGTCAAAAGTGTGGGAGAAACTTGACATGGAAGTTGCAGCTACACCAATGCCTGAGGTCTATCAAAACAAACTGGTATGTAGCTAACTATATGTATAACATCTTTTGTCATTTTTAGGGTTTTTTTATACATTGGAATACTTGAGTTTATTTTGTTTTTATTGTTGAAGATAAGGATATTGTGCAATGACTGTGGGACCAATTCAGGAGTGGCGTTTCACGTTGTGGCTGTCAAGTGTCCAAATTGCAAATCATACAACACTCGCCAAACCAGAGGCTGATATTATTGTAGGATTTTCTTGTATTGTGTCTTTATTTTTAATTTCAGTTGTCCATTGTTAAGGGGTTATATTATATGGTGATAGAGGATATTTCCATGTTCTTTTACTTTGGACAATATTGCTTTTATATAATAGATTTGATTTGCTTCAATTCGATTAACCTAACTGTGATTTTGTAGTCGAAGGGTGATGATGAAGCTTATATAGTTGGTTGCTACACTTTGAAACAGAAAATGTGGAGCCTGAGCCTCCAAATATCTTAAAGGTTTCTAATTTCTTTCTTATATGTAAATTTTGATTGCTAATTATCAATTCTTTATTTTCTTTAGAATTATAGCATCGGATTATAGAAAAAAGAGGTTTACAACCCATTGTTTGTTTTTTTGTTCCATTGCTTGGGTCAGAAATGAAGAGAAACCCTAACTGTTCGGAGATTCACGTGCCACCCGAACATGTACATATATCAATATAAGTATGTATATATTGCATATAGCAGTCATAATTTTAGTTGTATCCTGTAATTTGACATACATTTTTATCGGATTACTTGGTAACTCTATATTGTGGTAAGATTTTACAAATAAATCATGTTAATTTTACATTTTTTCCATATATTATATATAAGAATATTAAATTATTGGTACCTTTATGAATCATTGTTTTTTACAGGATCTTAGTGCTACACAGCTGCATATGAACCACCACCACCTTTCTCATATGGTGGTGATTATGTAACAAATGTTGTCCCTCCACCAGCAAGCTACAATGGTGGATATCCACCTTCTTATGGTGGTGATGTTGGTGGTGGCGGTTCAGATGGTGGCGGTGTGTATGGCAGTGCCTCACCAACCCAAGGTAGCGGTGCTAAAGCAGTGTGATGAAACTTGTGATGAATCGTGTGACAATGCGGATTTATATCTCAAAATTGCCCCTATATGTGAATGTTGGTGAGTTAAGCAATCTTTTTGGAGGAATTGGACAGGTAAATCATGCTGACAGTTGACTTTTTAATTAATTTTTTTTTGTGAAAACTTGATGAATGTAAAAATGGAATGTAGGTTGTGAGAATAAAGCAGAAGCAAGGGTATAAGGACCGGTGCCCTTACAGATAAAAAAGATATACACAAATGAACAAGGAAAGAACAAAAGGGATGTTGCTTTGGTCTACGAAGATCCTTCTGCTGCTCATTTTGCTGGTAGTTTCTACATCAGTACATTTTTTTTTCAATTTATTTTGTCATTTTAATTTATGGGTATGTCAAATTATTAATATTATTTTGTTGGTGTTGATTATAGATTATGACATGAGAGGACACAAGATTAGTGTTGTAATGGCGGAGAAATCTGCAGCAAGCCCTCCTCCTGCACCATGGTATATGTGCATGTGTGTGTGTGTGTGTGTGTGTATATATATATATATATATATATATATATATATATATAGACATATATATATATATATTGAGATGATTAAAATAACATGTGTTGTGTTGTTTGTGTGACAGTCGTGGTGGAAGAGGTTGATATGGAGGTGGGAGTCGTGGAGGACGAAGGGACAACTACAGAGATGGTGGTCCAAATAGTAACTCTCATTGTGGGAACAGGTCTAGGCCATACTGATGATTGATGGATTTAGTTAGTGAAGAAAAGGAGAGGAGCCTTTTGTTGTAGTTCATTTGTAAACACGAGGAGCTTAAGAGGTAGAAGATGCTAAGCCTCAGGTGTGGGAATCTGTTGAACCATTAAAAGGGTAAGGCCCTCTTTTTTTCCCATTAACTACTTGGATAAAAAAGAAACAACAGTTTACACTTTACACAATAGGATGCTAAATTATCAATTATGCATCTTTTTGCATTTTGTACATCACTTAATGGATTTAAATGCCTATTTTCAGAGCCTTTGTGGTAAGTCTTGGTAATATGCTGGAACGATGGAGCGGCCGTATTTTCAGGTATAATGTTCAACCTAATTCTTGCTATATTTATTTGATAGTTTGACTTTTGAAATTTGAGAATTAACATCCTTAGTTTTTACTTTTTAATATACAAAAATAAATGACATTATGTTACTATATACTGCATTTATCCTTTTATTGAAAAGCATTCACTCTTGCAAATGTTTGTTGGTGTTGCATTTTCACAAGACCAATAGTTAGTGCAGGCATTACAAATATACAGTTATGCATTTTTCAGACTTTGATTCACTGTAATTCATTACAGGTCAACTTTACATCAGGTGTTAGGAAATGGTCAAGAGCGATATTCTGTACGACTCTTTTCTGTTATTTATTAATCAATTTATGTATCATATTTGTTCCTTATACACAAGTACATTGTTATTTCTTGCAGATTCCATACTTCGTGCTGCCAAGTCATGATTGTATAGTTAAATGCTTACCTACCTGCCAATCAAAAGAAAACCGTACCAAGTAAGTGTTGTGAAGATGGATGATATATTTCTATGTGAATAGAATGATGATTTTGATTTTGATTTTGATTTAGATCACCTTTGACTATTAATCATACTTTTGACTAAAAAAAATTCTTTTTTTCTTTCCTCTGGAAATTAATGATGTTGAAGGTTACCTTAGAATGGTAAAGGTGAGACTTGATCATGTTATCAAATTGAGAGTTGATCATATTATCAAGAAGCTCATAACAAGTGTATTTCGGGCAATTGAAAATGATTGATTGCCTCTTGCATTTCTGGGTAACTGCAATGATTGTACAGAAGAACTCTACGTTCACCCTTCAGGTACTTTCTATTGTTAGAATTATGTCCTTTAGTATTATGTATTTGTATAGCACCCACCCAGCAAATGTCTATGATAGGAAAATATGTAATTTTATGTTGTAGGCATCCCAAAAAACAAACATTGTAATGTATATATGCTGAAAAAATAAACAATTTTAAGAAGCTACAGAAATTTATGTTATGTATGAACATTTGAATATATTGTGTTTACTTATATAAGTCAAATATCTACTTAACAGAATGAATAGTGTTTAAAGGATTTTAATCTATTAAACTATTTGCATTTACAACTAAAAACTAATTTACTTAAATATTATTAAGATGATTTTTAGGCCTTTTCTTGATGATGGTTTTGACATGTTTCCAACTCTTTTGGTCACTGATTGTTCATGCATGATAGATAGAGGAATGGGAATCCATGAAAATCCTTTAGAGATTCAGGTACACATTATTGTGACTTTTAATTGCAACAAATTATTGTGTATTTACTATAATCTATAAAGCATGTAACAAATTCGAATTTCATTTTTGTGGTTGTTTATATCTTCGTTCTCATCATTCGTCTAGGGATATTCGGGTAAGAACAAACGCGAAAACTGGATCTATATCTCTTTAAACTTGGGTATTTTGGATATTGACGCATCTACAAGGTGATGGAACCCCCCGCCCCGTGCACAGCACGGGGCCCACCTAGTTATTATAATTTTTAGATTTGGTGGCCAAATCTAGCCATTTTGTTTGGACATCGTCTTGTATGCGTTGCCGTCCATGAACCAAATGACTGTTTAAAATATTAGTTAACTGTAGCCAATCATTTCCCACACTAATATCGGGGGGACCTGTGATCGGCTCACGTAATGCACCCTCGTACACGCTTATCCAACTCCTTGTTAAGATCACCTCCTCTTCTTTCGTCCATGTGATAGGCTCACTTTGAATGTGTGAAGAAGGTAATGAAGACATTGTGGAGATAATTTGTGGTGAGAAATTGTGTGAGTACTGATTGGAGCTCCACTTTTTTTTATAATCACAAAAAAATCCTCTATTATTTATCTAAATGTTAATAATACGTTTTTTTTCACTATTTCAGTCAAAAAGATGCATGAATTCTGTACCCCGCAGCGCAGAGCTGATTCCGCAGACGGGATGGTCTGCGAAATCCCCTAACGGTGAAATGCTCATTCCGTAGAGCAGATGGCAATTCCGCAGAACATATGGTCTGTGAAATGCCCCCATGGCGAAATGGTCATTCCGCAGAGCAGAAGGCAATTCCGCATACCATATGGTCTGCGAAATGGGCGATTTCGCAGACCATATGGTCTGCAGAATTGGCATCTGCTCTACGGAATCAGTGTGTAAAACGAGAAGGTTGTCATTTTGATGGTATTTAACGGAAATCAAGTTGGAAATGAGTGTATTTTGGGCAATATCTCCCAAATTTTGTGGAATCTTTAATATCGTTTAACGTTGACGATTGCGTAACTAAAGAAAAACGAGAAGTACAAACTCCATCTATGTTGTGGCATCAACACTTAGGCCACACGTCATGAGATCGCATGTTATATCTCGTGAAAGATAGAAGTTTTACAATAACTTGACTCCTTGGATTTCCATAATGCATTATGAGTATAAAAGGGAAAATGTGAAAGGGAAATAATAAATGATCCATAAGTATTCTACTTTAATCGGGGCATACCAAAATTTGTAGCTTTTCTTAATGGACATAAATTATTATAAATCATATATATATATATATATATATATATATATATATATATATATATATATATATATATATATATATATATATATATATATATATATATATATATATATATATATATATATATATATATATATATATATATATATATATATATATATATATATATATATTATATTATTACCTTTTGTGCATGTATTCGTACTTGATCATGTTGGGTTTTATGCAAACTATAATGTAACAATTACATGCACAGCGGAATAACAATAACAAGTTTAACATATCAAAAACCCTAGCAAGATCCTAGTTCATGTAAGTAGCAACAAGAACGAAATGAAGAAGACTGACCTCGGATCTAGACTCGGAGCTAGAAATGCATATCCTCTTGTTGTGATTCGCCATGGGATCAAGTGAGTGAGTGAGTGACTAGAAGCTAGTAACTAAAATAAGTTACCTCTAATGGCTCACACTCAATTGAGCAAGTATTAGATCAACTAATTGATCTTTAGACTTTTTGACCTTTGTGTAGCACGAGCACCCACAAAGAGCCAGGAGGGAGATAGAAAACTCAAGGCTATTGAAGACCTCTTGAGTGGGACGAATTCTAGAGGGTATGGAGACCCCTATTTATAGTTTCTGGTTGCTTAGAGGAAAAGCCAAGATAAAGGGATAAACACCAGTTTAAACAATAAAATAATGTTTAAAGGTTTAAAAGATAATCCTTCTTAATTATCTTAAGAAAATCGATTTATAAAGGGATAAACCCTTTATAAAATCCGGCCCCCCCTATCTAGGGTTTCTAGATTCTTCATCTCTCCAACTATTGAAGAATGACAAATCAGCCCCTGAACTTTTAACTGGTACAAATTAATTCCAAATTAATTCCAATAAATTCCCAGAAAATTACAGCATTATTTCTAAGTGATTATTATCATATAATAATCAATAAATAACCTTATCTATATTTATTTAACCTCTAATTAATTATTAATCACTTAATAATTAATACAGTCACTCATTTCTATCTTCAATTAGGTCTAATACTTTTATGCCAATTGAGGGCAACCCAAAAAGGACCCTGCTATAAATGGAAAGTCTTGACTAATATGTTTGACCTTGGACTAATATGTGATGACCTTGGACACTAAATCCAACAGTCTCCCACTTGTACAAGTCATAAACAATATTAGACACTAACCAGACTATTGCAGAGAGTGCTTCCATTATCACTGCCGACTCTGATAAGTAACTTATAGTCAGCCCTAGATAAGTGATCATGTTATTCCTTCGTAATTATCAAGATATCATAATGTGAACAAGCCATGGATTAGAATCAACTTCAGTTCACGATTTGTTTCCCGGAAAGTGATTTTATGAGAACCATAGTAGACTACAATTGAACACATCAATTAGTCCAGGCTGGCCAGCACTAAATGTTGTCATTAAATCTCCGAGGGGCCCACAAGATATCACTTTGCCCATTACGTGACAAAGGAACGAATAAATTTTGACTACATGATCTAAGCATACTTATCGAACAATACATGGTAATGTTTGTCATCACATCCTGTTACGGTTGTGTCCAAAAGTACCAATGCATCATTGACTTATATCCCAGACTCATGCATCTCCATTTGAAGAATAACAGATATTATCATCTTAGAATTACTCGTGATTATATCCATGAAGTAATCTCTAAGTGCGGGTTTCTCCAATACCTAAATCCCTATATAGGTACACATGAGAATTAGTTACATCTCTATGTTATGTATATCTCTATATACATCAACTAATACTCCATGACAGTCTTTATTCACTACTTACTCCCACGACCATTCAGTTGATTTTCAAGTGAATGTCAGTATGAGCGACTGTGGAGGTTCGAATATTCCAGTTGCACTAACGTGCTATGTTTATCGCTATAAACATCAACTTCATATTCTGGAAGTTAAACATGCAAAGAGAAACACAATTATAAAGAACTACGAAATTGGTGGTTCTCAAACCCATAAATAATCTTCATTATTTATCTCCAATTGAGTATACCTTTTATAATTGATTGACGTTTCCTATATCATCCTTTAGCTTGAATTGAATTCTGTTGTCTCGTGCATTCCCTTAATCCCTATTAAGTTGTGTATGATAACATTAATGTTTCATACTTCTTGCAGTCCCTTAATCTCTATTAAGTAAATTTGTGAAGCAATCAACACATTTCGTATTGATAGTGTCCTTATTCACAATCGGTCTTTTCTTATCAAACTGAGTCAATCAGCATTTGATATTCTTACACATTTCAACTTTCTATTCTTTCAGATTGTCTGACCAAGGTGACCTTGCCAGACTAATCCAAAGAATCCATTCATTGTACTATTGCACATGAATTCCAATGCCAGTATATTGTGCCTCTTACAGTCACATTATCTCACCTCTACGTAACTTATACTGCATTTTCAGTTGAAATTTCCATTCAATAAGATCCCTATCTAGATTGAATATCTTTCGTTCTCGACTAGATCACAAGTATACTTTGCTCATCTCTAATACATGTGAGTGCTATACAACAGTCTTTAAGACTGTGTGCCAGGAATATCCTGATATCAACTCATCATGCCCATACATATGAGATATCAGAATCAGTACATATCATGATTTAAGGATTAACCTTTCTAGGTGAAATCTTTCATCATACCCTACAAGTCACGTGTGAAAGAGGCATCGCGAAGGGTCACTATATACGGTCAATATCATAGTGACTGGATATGAGCTTCTTAAGCTATGTCATGATAAATGGGTGTGATCCCATCTCTTGAATCTATTTGAACTCTTTCAAATCTTTATTCAAGTTTGTACTTTCTTAATAATCCATCTAACCAATCTATCCTTATAGATTGTTTAATATAAATACATAAATACATATGTATACATACATTATATTTACACACTATATCCTTACAAATCATCATAGCTGAACAAATCTTCAAGTTGTGGTTCCCAAACCCTACTAAGTTGAGCCTTTGTTCACTATCATGTGTATGTCAACTACATACTAATTTAAAGATATAAAATGCTCCCACTAGCATTGACATTTCTAGGTGGTGCTAATTTGACTTATTAGAAATGAACAACTTTCACTTTCTAATTAACCAAGTTCCAGCTTAGAGATTTCTAGAAGTCCATTATGGACCTTCCAAACTTATATACATATTTTCAGAATTTTCTAGATACTATAAAACTTGTCAAACATATCATTGTTTGACTACTTTCCTTTTCAGGAAAGTGTTTTATAAATCTTTCTCTTGCCAAATTTCATTTTCATGAAATGCAAGTATAATTCTGACTTATATCAATTGATAATATTGTCCCACACGTTTCTCCAAAAATGATACACGTGTTGACTATAGAACTCAATTTGCATATAAAATATGTATATCAATTCATGTCTTAAGCACACAACTTATCGTCATACGATTTGGGTGATTTGACCAAACAAATTTCGAACTTGTTTGTCATACATGAATAGTATCTCAAAATATATATATATATATATTACCTTTATAACAATTCTTCGGTCCTATCACGGCTTCCATTACAGGCTAGCTACAATTTCGCAGTCCAATGAATCACCATGGATCTCGGAAATTTAACTATATGTAAAACCGTTTTATGCGTAATATATGTGTATATACGTGTTGTCAATCTGAACTTAATAAATGTATTACGCATTTCGAATTAAGTGCTAGTGCTATTTCAAGGTATTTCTTTAGTCAACTCCTATTGACTCGTTCTAGAGTCAACTTAACTCTTTAAAGAGTTAATGTAGCTCCCACTGTCCTTTTGACCTATTTGTTTCATTACTTAGAAGAATCACCTTACATAGAGTAATGCAAACAGATAATCAAAATGCATATTGAAAGTCCTATACATAGATATACCAGTTCATATATTCAACTTATTTTCTAGAAGAATCACCTTGCTAAAAATAGTTGAATCAGATGAACTTAGGAGTTGCTATGCTCCCACTATCTCTTTTGAACTATGAATTTCCTTCTTAGAAGAATCACCTTCATAGAGTAAGGAAACTTATAATCAAAAGGATCAAGTGGGTAATGGCAAGTTTATCTTGGAACTTGTTCTCAAACAATTCCTCACAACCCATGTTACAGATGAGAAAGAATAATTCTTTCCTCATTTGGAAATACCATTTGGCTGGATGTGTGTATTGTAGAAGGAATAGTCTTACTAGACGTATCCTTTGTGGATTAAATGTTGTAAGGGATAAGTTAAGTTGTCCAAGGATGAATCATTCATCAAATTCCCATTCTTAGAAACTTACCTTTTAAGGAAAGAAGAGTTTGTAGCAATCAAGTTTTCAACAAGGTTGAACTAGTTTTTGACTACATCACCCAAATGATGTATCAACAAACTTTCATCTTGATTCTATTTTGGTTCGTAACTTAAGAACTTACCTTTCAAAAGAAATGTAATTTCTTAATTACTTGCCTTATTTATCTTATACGACTAGGTCACTTTGTGCGAATCATGACTTGTGTTAAACACAATCATATTTTTAGGCAAAGATAACTTAATCTCATTACGGTAGTTTAAAAGATCTCAATCATAAATGATTGAGGTCTCGCTTTAGACTCCATTGACCACCTTACTAATTGTAAGTGATCGTCGTTTGTCCTTCTAAACTGATCATGATCCACACTCTTTCTTAGATATACAATCATCAGAATTCCATACCCCTTGGGTTTGGATGATGTGATCCTTTTATCATTTAGGCAATGTTTTGAGATTATAATATAAGATAATAAATGGTACACAGCATACACAAATTTCAAAATAACAATTATAAAATCATTCTATAAATAATGATCAAAATTTGTCCAACATAAACAAATGAAATAGTATCTATCAAAATAATCAAATGTAAAAGACATCAATCAAATCCAGCTTTCACAGCTGATCCATCTTCATTTCCTTTGATTGATCCAGTCATGCCCTGTCACACCCCCAAACCAGTTTTGCGGAAGAGTCGGAGGGTGGACTTACATGAGTGTCACAATCAATTGAATATCAACCAAACATAAGCATAAACAAATCCATCAACAGTGAATAACTGGTTTTACAATGTATCAAATGTATTCAAAGACCAATTACAATTATTAAAATATGCAAAGTGAAATAAACAAGAATCTTCAAATCCCTGCTTGTACTCTCGTCACCTGTGACTAATTACCTGAGAACACAATGCATTTTAAAAGTGTCAACCACAAGGTTGGTGAGTTCATAAGATTCGTTTTTATAAACATGAGTAGAAAATATTAGTATATTTTCCTTGAAGAATAGTTTGAAAATGTACTTGTAACAACTATAATCTGATATTTAAATATGTAAAAGAAATGGTTGTATGCCTTTAATTAGGATATTGAACACCTTGCGAATACCAACTATATATCCTGCAATGGAACAATATTAAGAGTGCCATGGTCACGCCCGTGTTGGTGAGACCCAAACAAGGGCTAGTCACAGGAATAATTCATGGCACCAAGTAATATCGTTTCATTCTAGGATGTATATAGTCTTAGAGATATTCGTTCGGTGGTTAAGTTATCTGACGGTTGGAACTTGTAACTGTACTGAAACTTGACTTGTAAACTGTGGGTGACCTATTCCCAAACGTTTGTAAAGGATATTATTCCAAAAATTAACTTATCTGAAAGACCTTTTAACTTATCTGATTTCCTTGTGAAAAATACGTGTGTGATAACGAATTTATTATTCATTATAGTTTAGATGTTATCGGTGAGTACTTCATAACCAAGCTAATGACATTGTTGTGCCCGGGTTAATGCTTCTTCGGACATTAACATTGTGCAAACATTTGTCACCTACCTTGACCCGTCGGTAGGTTGGCTGGAGCTACCAGCATAAGGTGGGGGTGTCAACCCATATGGATCCATATACAACGGTTTGGCTGCTACTTACACTAAGGTTTGAAGTCGGGACTTATAGGGAGATTACTCTATAGTAATTCCTGAAGAAATGCCTCACATAACAACCAATTGTATTCTTCCTTGTTCATTGTAATGACTCTCGTGTATTATCCCTAGTATGTTGTATGACTCATTGTTGTTTGTTCGTATTGTTTGTAGATTTACCATGTGAATGTAATTGTACTATCAAATTGTAAGTATTGTATCGTGGTTTATCAATTGTATAATTATAAAGATGTCATATAATTATATGGTGCGTTTCGATGAAATAATCAAACAATATGTAAACTCATAGTTCGTTGTAAACAATGGTTGTGTTAGACGCTCGGATACATCCAACACTGTTATGTATTATGATTTAGATGAACTGGTGGTGCTATGCTAGGGTGGGTGTATAAGGTTGGTATGAACTATTGGTTGGTCAAACTCTGACTTAGATCAAAGTGTGACTATACAAAGCACATGTATTAAGGAGCGAAATATGCCTGTGAGGACTAGATCTCTACTGTGATGGTAAGACCCAAACAAGGGCTAGTCGCCAGATGAGATCACATCGTCACAAAACCATTCCAGTCCGTAATGATGTACCTTGGTCGTGTTAATTTATAATTTACAGAAAACATTTGGGATTTTATAAATGAAAAGATTTTAAGTATGATTAAAAGAAAGTTTACAATTACGAATTATTCTTAAAAGTTTTACAAGTTATATTCATAACCATCGACATAGCACCTACCTTAGCATAGTTGTTATTACGCGAATTTAAGTAATTATAACACGTTTATAACATGTAAAGAGAAATAAATATGTTTGAGGTGACAAGGCATCCATGGAGAATAAGAGTTTCCATGATTGCTTTATCATTTGGGCATTGTGTTCCCCCCCTTGGAAAACGTAAAAGAGTTGTGAAAGTAGGGGTATGAACTCACCTTGCAGTGAGTGAAGGTCTTGTTGTGAAAGATGCGGGCGAATTCCTAACGCGGATCTGGTAGGCAAAGGAAAATGTGGTCTTAGATACAAATTCGGGGAAATTTCTAAGTCAAATCATGTAAGGAAAGGTTGTAGAAACATTTCTTATGTTGGGTTCTAAACTTAATATGGACTTATAGGGACGTCGGGACTCAAAACGATAAGTTTTATAAAGCTTAGGGACCATTTGTGCAAAAATCGGAAGTTAAAACGATGCTAAAATGAGTTTTATAGCATTTTATAAAAGTTTAGGGGCTAAAATGTAATTTTAGAAACTTTTGGAAACTTCGGGGTCCAAATTGTTACTTTAAAACTTAAAGGATAAGTTTGTAAATTATTTTAGGACCAAAATTGTAATTATAATTGATAGTTGGGGTAAAAATTGTAACTTTTGTGAAACTTATAAGTCTAGGGACTGAAAGTGTCATTTTCAGAACTTATTTTGAAAGAAAAATTGTTTTGAGGGTTAATTGTGTCATTTATGAAACTCAGGGATCATTTTTGTAATTTATTTAGGGACCTAATTTGTAATAAACTTATTTTGTAAAGTTTTTAGGGTCCAGGGGTCTCTTTTGCCAATTTTGAAACTTATATAGTAAAATTAATTGTTCTCAGGGTTTAAATTGTCAATTTTTGAAAGTCCAAGGGTTTATTTGTAATATCCGAAACGGTTGGGTCGCGGATCGGTTCGGTTCCGAACCGGTTGGGTTTTCCGGCGGTTTTGGGTCGGACCGGTTGCGTTTCCGGCGATTTTTGGGGCGGAGCGGTTGACAACCGTTCCGGCGGTCCGGCGGTTCGGTTACCAACCGTTCCGTCGGTTCGTCGGTTCGGTTAATAACCGTTCCGGCGACCGGCGGCGGTTTCCGGCGGGTTTTCCATTTTCCGGTGACCAAAAACAAATCCGAACACATCGGTAGGCTCGAAATCATCAACCAAATCAAGATTCAAGGCAAATTTTATCAAAGTTGCAAAGAAAAACTCGGATCTGGGCCATTTTCGTACCGGCGGCGGCGGCGTTCTTCTCCGGGTCGATTTCCGGCCGGCTCGGCCTTGCTCGAGCAACAAATCGTTGGGGCTTTCACTCGAATGGTGGAGGCGAACCCGACGGTACCCTCGGTTCCGCGATTAGGAGGCCGGAAGAGGAGGATAGGGGCGGCGGCGGCTTGCGGCACCGGCGGCTTCTCGGGGTTTTTCCGGCGAGTGGCGGTCGTTTTTGCAAGATTGGATGGCGGGGGTTTGTTCAAGAAGAGGAGATGAAGAAGATGGTGAAGACCGATTTCTATTTGGTGGTGGTTTAAGGAATTCCGGCGACGGTGGGGTAGCGGCGGCGGTGGCGGCTCCAAAGGTGGCGGCGGCGGATATGTGGGGGAAATTAGGGCAACATCTGATGATGGAAACCCTAGGGTTTGTATTTATACCCCGAGGCCCAATTGTGAATTGGGCTTCGTTACGGGCCCCCGCGCGCGTAAATCACCTTTTTCGCTATAACTCTCGCATACGAACTCGGATTTGAACGTTCTTTATATCGTTGGAATCGTGAGGAAATAAGGAACATTTATATGAAATAATATTGACCTGAACATGTACTGATATTTTTAAATGATTTTTACAATAATTGGCACTGCAGGCCCAATAAGTGATTAAATCGATCAAACGATGGCGGAATTTTCTCCGAATTCCCCAATAGTGATGTGTATGTCTAATATTTCATGAAATAGTGATGGTAGTTATCAATTCACCAAAATTAGACGCGTTGACTGTATTTGACTTGTTGACTTTCGTTGACTGAGAGTGACGGATGTCACATTATCCCCCTGTTAAAGAAATTTCGTCCCGAAATTAAGATGGAAGTGGTCGTCTTAACCCTGAAAGGGAAGGGATGGGGATTATCTAGTATGCATTTAGTCCTGGTGTCCCGACGGACTTAACTATGCGTATTGCGGCTGAGTTATGCTTTCTTGGCCTTGCGGCACAAGATTTCAGCGGGTTTCTCTACGAGGTGCGGTTGTACACTGGTTTCGATCTAGTCAAACGATATAACTAATGTTACACCGGAAAAAGAAATGCTTAAAATTTGAAACATGAAAGGCGTTGTGTATACTACTAGGTCTCCTTGTGGTAACTATTGTAAACAGGAATCTTAGGAGTGACAGGTGGGCATCCCAAACCTAACCCAAGTCAATGACACACGCACGATGCATGCCTCCTAAGGTTTATGTTGTTTTCCCGCTTTGCTCATCTTCACTGTGGATGGTAAGTTTACTCCCGTGCCATTTTAGGTATGGTACAGTTCTTTGGGGAAATCACTTTAGCAAGATCTATGGGGATCCATTATTTGCTAGCTACGTGGTCTAGTTCATCTACCCTGTGTGACCAAGACTCTTACTAGGAGGGTCTGGCATATAGCTTCTCTTTATGCGGTATGTCGAAGGTGAGGTAGGGATGTTCACTGTGTTTGGGTTAGTCGTTGGTAAAAGCTATGACGACTTGCCTGGTGATATGCCTGGAAGATCTTCTTATCGTCTACGTGTCTAGGAATGCATAGTACTCCTAGAACACTGTTGTGCTCACATGCCTTAGTCTATTCTCAGTCCATGTGTTGGTATCCGTATCTGCTATGTTTGTCTTTGTTCGGTAGCTTGAGTTGCACTACTTCACGTGACATAAAATATCGATGTGGCGAGGTCTGATAAATCCATGTCATCTATGACGTCAAGGCTCCTAACGATCACTGACATGAGATTGTTTTGGAAAAACGTGACTGTTTAAAGGTCAAAGTGAGATTTAGGTATGGGTTCTCCTAATGTCTTGTGATAGAGCGTTCCATCTCCGTGGTGGAGTCCTCTCTCTACTGAGGTATAAGGACGACTGGTCCTGTTCTAAATGGGTTACGTGCTCTCAAGAAGGTTGACTATATTGTTAAGGTTTGTGAATACTTATCCCCCTGTTAAAAGGTGTTGACCTAATGGGGCTTGGTTCATCAGATGAATGGCATCTACGAAGCGATCCTACGGAATCACCTTGTGTAGTCCTACACAATCGGTGTGTTTGGAATTGAGGATGAAGAGTATAGTTACTACGAGGGTTTGAGTCCTAACCTAAGAGATGAGTTCGAAGTTCTCCTTTGGTCTGTCGTCACACGCGACTGGGGTTTTGTGGTTTAACGGGTTCGATGGTATTGCGTTGTCTGAATGCATGGAGTACACGAAGGAATTCAAATATCACTAAGACATTAGAGGCCACTATGTCTAAGTCATCGATAAACGAAAGATATGAGAACGAATTTGAGGTCACAGGGTTGTAGATACTAGTTATCAGTACGTAAAATTTGTTGGTTACGTGTACTATCTATATTTTACGTTTCGTCAGTAGCCAACGGCTCGAGTTGACCTAGTGGTAGGATATGGATATAGCTACGTGAAACTAATATTAAGGCTAGTCGGGAAATCGATTGTTCATGACAATGGTGTGATGCAGCCTCACATTATCCGCCCATGCATGCAATGTCTTTTAAGGTTATGGTGTATTACCCAAATAGTTGCCTAAACGTATGGTCCACTACTTCTTATTGCTCCCTACACAGGTAATACATTCGTGTAAGGGTTATTAAATAGGCACGTACCGGTGTCAACAGTGGGGTCCTGAGTGTCCTCATTGCTTCCAATGGCGTACATCCTACCCTGGTTCCCCTTTGGTTTGGGGCAACCTCTGCTGAAATGCCCGGCTTCGCCACAGTTGTAGCAGACTCTCACTGTTTCAGCTTCAGGGGCTTGGTTGTTGTTCTGTGTAGGGGTTCGGCAGTAGCGAGTTGTGTGTCCCTTCCTCTTACAGATGTTGCAAAACATCTCCCTACAGGGTCCTGTGTGGTGGAGGGTGCACTTGTTGCAGAGTGGACGGGTCCCTATGTAGGGCTTGCGAGGGGCAGATGCAGGTGCAACGACTTGGAGAGGCACTGGTGTAGCTGCATAGACAGCCAGGGTGTTTTGCTTCTTGTCAGAGTGACGAGAAGAGTTTCCCTTCGTATGGCTACTGAACTTTCTTTTGCGATCTCCATCCTTGGAGCTTGTTGTCTTGGCCAGACTGCCATTGAGGACAGCCTGATTGGTGAGGAGGTCGGCGATAGCCTTGGCGCTTTCAAAAGTGGTTGGCCGAGAGGCGGTAACCGATCCCTGGATCTCCGGAGCCAACCCATGGATGTAGCGTCGATCCTCTTGTATTCTGGAGTCACCATTCCTGGGCAGATAACCGCCAGGTCGGTGAATCGGTGTGTGTAGCCTTGAAGGTCAGAGCCCTTCATTTTGAGTTCCCAGAGTTCCGTCTCTAGCCTCTGAGTTTCACTGCGAGGGCAGTATTCAGCGATCATCATGTTCTTCAGTTCGGTCCAAGAGATGGCATTGGCGACTGGTAGTGTCACAACCTTCGTGTAGCCAGTCCACCACGAGAGGGCGGCATTGGTGAAGGTGCTAGCTGCAAATTTCACCATTGAGGAGGATGGACAATCACAAAGAGCAAAAGTGGATTCCATCTTTTCAAACCATCGAGTTAGTTCAATGGTTCCTCCCTTGCCATCAAAGGACTTTGGTTTGCAGATGTTGAAGTCCTTAAGTGCCCCCATCCGAGTGTCTCTGTTATGGGGATGGGCATCGTCCTCAGGGTTGACGACGTGTACCTCAGGACGTCCTCTCCCATCGCCCCCATTGTTGGTAATGATAGGAACACCACCAGGGTTGTTGTTAGGTTGTTGTGTCATGTAGGCAGCAACGGCTTGGCTAACCATAGCCACCAAGGTGGCCTGGTCGAGCTGGGGTGGTGGTTGTGAGTTGGGTTCCGTGTTTGGGGTTGTCTCAGGAATCCCAGTATTCACGGCGGGTCGGGATTGAGGTCGGGGCCTTGGATTCCCTTGGTTTCCACCTCTCCCTGCGAATCTCGGGCTTTTTCTGACAACTGGGTTTGACTTCCTTGGAGGCATGATTCAGTCGCTCTATAACGACAACCACCAAAAAGATTTGTGAGTTAGAGTGATATGGTAAGAAATGTAACCGCCTTTTAGGGTTCCTGTGCCCTAAGTTTATCACGCATGCATGGAAGCAATGATCATAGAATGTGTATGCTGAAGTTGATTATCTTTTATTTATTAATTATTAACACGGATTAGATCTTCTTCACAAATACCAATTACATGGGCCTAGGGAGTGACCCATCAAATCCGAATGATTCTGCCCAGCCAGAAGAGAGAACAATCAAACAAGAACATCCCCCTGGGGCGGGTGCACAACACTCGGAGACTACACCCACTAGAACCATGTAACTGTTAAGCATCCGTTTCAAAAAGAAATTTCAAATTATTATTATTATTATTATCATTATTATTATTATTATTACTTGTTGTCCTCTAGCTTGGTCGGTCGTTGTTCAAATATTAGTTTAACATGGTTCATGACTCCATGTTACGCTAAGATTTGTCATCAAAACTTCCCAAACAGACAACTTAATTATTGACCTCTACTCCATTGAACTGAACTGACTGTGATACTTGACTCGTTTGTATTGATGTTGTTTGCAATTATAAACTCAGAGGTTAGTCCCCAAGTGTTTATAGTTGTACACTCTTATCAGGAAGAGTATACTTAGTTCGCTATAAACAATTGCTCTGATACCAATCTGTCACACCCCCAAACCAGTTTTGCGGAAGAGTCGGAGGGTGGACTTACATGAGTATCACAATCAATTGAATATCAACCAAACATAAGCATAAACAAATCCATCAACAGTGAATAACTGGTTTTACAATGTATCAAATGTATTCAAAGACCAATTACAATTATTAAAATATGCAAAGTGAAATGAACAAGAATCTTCAAATCCCTGCTTGTACTCTCGTCACTTGTGACTAATTACCTGAGAACACAATGCATTTTAAAAGTGTCAACCACAAGGTTGGTGAGTTCATAAGATTCTTTATATGAAACTGGTTTGGAAAATATAAGTATATTATTCCTTGAAGAATAGCTTGTAAAAGTACTTGTAAATACTGTAGTTTGATAACAAAATCTATATCTGAAATGTTTGTATGTCTTTAACTTGGATATTAAACACTTCGCGAATATCGACTACATATCCTGCAATGGAACAATATTAAAGTGTGCCATGGTCACGCCCGTGATGGTGAGACCCAAACAAGGGCTAGTCACAGGAATAATTCATGGCACCGAGTAATATCGTTTCATTCTAAGATGTATGTAGCCTTAGTGATATTCGTTCGGTGGTTAGGTTATCTTACGGTTGAAACTTGTATATGAACTTGCACTTGACTTGTATCTCGTGGGTGATCTATTCCCAAAACGTTTGTAAAGGATATTATTTCCAAAATTAACTTATTTGAAAGACCTTTAGCTAATCTGTTTATCTTGTGAAAATACGTATGTGATAACGAATTTATTATTCATTACGGTTTAGATGTTATCGGTGAGTACTTCATAACCAAGCTAATGACATTGTTGTGCCCGGGTTAATGCTTCTTCGGACATTAACATTGTGCAAACATTTGTCACCTACCTTGACCCGTCGGTCGGTTGGCTGGAGCTACCAGCATAAGGTGGGGGTGTCAACCCATATGGATCCATATACAACGGTTTGGCTGCTACTTACACTAAGGTTTGAAGTCGGGACTTATAGGGAGATTACTCTATAGTAATTCCTGAAGAAATGCCTCACATAACAACCAATTGTATTCTTCCTTGTTCATTGTAATGACTCTCGTGTATTATCCCTAGTATGTTGTGTGACTCATTGTTGTTTGTTCGTATTGTTTGTAGATTTACCATGTGAATGTAATTGTACTATCAAATTGTAAGTATTGTGTCGTGGTTTATCAATTGTATAATTATAAAGATGTCATATAATTATATGGTGTGTTTCGATGAAATAATCAAACAATATGTAAACTCATAGTTCGTTGTAAACAATGGTTGTGTTAGACGCTCGGATACATCCAACATTGTTATGTATTATGATTTAGATGAACTGGTGGTGCTATGCTAGGGTGGGTGTATAAGGTTGGTATGAACTATTGGTTGGTCAAACTCTGACTTAGATCAAAGTGTGACTATACAAAGCACATGTATTAAGGAGCGAAATATGCCTGTGAGGACTAGATCTCTACTGTGATGGTAAGACCCAAACAAGGGCTAGTCGCCAGATGAGATCACATCGTCACAAAACCATTCCAGTCCGTAATGATGTACTTTGGTCGTGTTAATTTATAATTTACAGAAAAAAATTTGGGATTTTATAAATGAAAAGATTTTAAGGATGATTATAAGAAAGTTCACAATTACGAATTATTCTTAAATGTTTTACAAGTTATATTCATAACCATCGACATAGCACTTGCCTTAGCATAGTTGTCATTACGCGAATTTAAGTAATTATAACACGTTTATAACATGTAAAAAGAAATAAATATGTTTGAGGTGACAAGGCATCCATGGAGAATAAGAGTTTCCATGGTTGCTTTATCATTTGGGCATTGTGTTCCCCCCCTTGGAAAACGTAAAAGAGTTGTGAAAGTAGGGGTATGAACTCACCTTGCAGTGAGTGAAATGAGCCTTGATGTGCAGAGAGCGAATGGACTTCTAGCGACGATCTGATAATAAAAGAAACGGGGTCTTAGATATCTACTTATGGAAAAATTCTAAGTCAAACATGTAAAGAAAAGTTGTAGAAACATTTCTTATGTTGGGTTCTAAGCCTAATATGGACTTATAAGGACGTCGGGACTCAAAATGACGAGTTTTATAAAGTTTAGGGACCATTTTTGTAAATTCAGCAAGTGAAAGGTGTCAAAATGGAAATATTTGAGTCCCAAAAGTTGAGGGGTTAAATTGTCTATCTTTGATCTTTAAAGTCCGAGGGCTAGTTTTGCCGTTAAATGGAAGTTTTTAAAGTATTGGGGTCGTTTTGTAAAAATCTTGGAACTTGAAGTCCAGGGGCTAAAAATGTCATTATCGAAAGTTCAGGGGTCAAAATGGGGTCCTTGTAACCGTTTGGGACAACTGGATTGGTTACATGAACAAAACGGATTGGTTACGTGAACAAAACGGATTGGTTACATGAACAAAACGGATTGGTTACGTGAACAAAACGGATTGGTTACATGAACAAAACGGATTGGTTACATGAACAAAACGGATTGGTTACATGAACAAAACGGATCGGTTACATGAACAAAACGGATTGGTTACATGAACAAAACGGATTGGTTACAAAACGGATCGGTTATATGAACAAAACGGATCGGTTACATGAACAAAACGGATCGGTTACATTACAAAACGGATCGGTTACATGAACAAAACGGATCGGTTACATGAACAAAACGGATCGGTTACATGAACAAAACGGATTGGTTACAAAACGGATCGGTTACATGAACAAAACGGATCGGTTACATGAACAAAACGGATCGGTTGCATGAACAAAACGGATCGGTTACATGAACAAAACGGATCGGTTACATGAACAAAACGGATCGGTTACATGAACAAAACGGATCGGTTACATGAACAAAACGGATCGGTTACATGAACAAAACGGATCGGTTACATGAACAAAACGGATCGGTTACATGAACAAAACGGATTGGTTACAAAACGGATCGGTTACATGAACAAAACGGATCGGTTACATGAACAAAACGGATCGGTTACATGAACAAAACGGATCGGTTACATGAACAAAACGGATCGGTTACATGAACAAAACGGATCGGTTACATGAACAAAACGGATCGGTTACATGAACAAAACGGATCGGTTACATGAACAAAACGGATCGGTTACATGAGCAAAACGGATCGGTTAGGTCTAAACCGGATCGGTTGGTGTCCTTACCGATTGGTTGGCCGGATCGGTTGGATCTGAAACGAATCGGTTCGGTCTTTTGTCCAAGGGTCCCTACCCAACTTTCCATTCCTCTATTTATAGGCTCTTGGTGGGGACCAAGAGGGTTTGACGCGCGCGCTAAAACTAGCTAATTTGGCCATAACTTTCGCATACGAACTCCATTTTGGACGTTCTTTATATCGTTGGAATCGTGAGAACGAGAGGATTAATTTAGAATGGTCCTTTACCTACTAACTATTACTCATCTTTTAATTAAATTACACAAGTCTCTGGCCACACAGGCCCTCATATCGCTGTTTCATACTCTATCAAGGCAGGAAAACTATCGAGTTCCTACAAGAGCGTATTCACATGTCTATTATTTCATGAAATAGTGATGGTAGTTATCAATTCACCAAAATTAGACGCGTTGACTGTATTTGACTTGTTGACTTTCGTTGACTGAGAGTGACGGGTGTCACACTAGGTAAAGTGGCAGACAGCGGTCCCTGAGACTCTGTAACCATCCACAAAACCACAGAAAGTACAATTGTGGTACGCAGACGACTCAGAGTTACATGTGAACCGCTATGTGAGCTTCGCCAATGAAAGACGAAAGCTCCTTACAAGGGATGATACGTCTAGGAAAGCTTGACAATATGCAATCCGCGATACGTCGGACCGTTTAAAGGTCCTAGACAGGATAGGTCCGGTAGCATATCGACTTCGATTACCACAAGAAAGCCTTAGTAGTGTACACAACGTCGTTCATATTCTAAATCTAAAGAAGTGCCCTTCCGACTTAACATCCGTTATATCTTTCGACTAGATCGACACCGTTGCACAACCGCACTTCGTCAAGGAACCGCTGAAATCTTGTACCGCAAAGTCGAGAAAGCGAAACTCAGCTGTTATACCTATAGTAATGTCCACTGGAGTACCAGATGTGGACCTAAGATTTTCTTAGGCTCACCAGGACTAAATACATTCGGGAGAATCCCCATCTCTTTCCCTTGAAGGATAAGACGACCACTTCCACTTTAATTTCGGGACGAAATTTCTTTTAACAGGGGGATAATGTGACATCCGTCACTTCCAGTCAACGAAAAGTCAACAAGTCAAACAAAGTCAACATGTCTAATTATGGTAAATTAAGTATCTACCAACTAAATCATCGAATTATTAGACACACATATCAGTAATGGGGAATTCGGAGAAGATTCCGCCATCGTTTGAACAAGTTATCAACTATTGGGCCTGGAGAGCCATACATTGTAAAAATCATTTTAAAATATCAGTACATGTTCAGGTCAATTTTATTTCATATAAATGTTCCTTGTCTCCTCACGATTCCAACGATATAAAGAACGTCCAAATCCGAGCTCGTATGCGAGAGTTATGGCGAAAATAGCGATTTACGCACGCGCGGGGGCCCGAAACGAAGCCCATTTCGCAAATGGGCCTCGGGGTATAAATACAAGGCAAGAACTAGGGTTTTGGAGTTTTGACCTAACCCTAATCCAGCCACAGCCGCCACCCCTCTCCGGCCGCCGCTACCACCGCCGCCCCATCCCGCCGGAAAACCGAGAAACGCCTCCAACCACAAAACCGAGCACACCACCGGATTCGCCTCCTTCTCCCGAGCAAACCCTCGTCTTCCATTCGCCCAACCTCCACTCGACATCGCCGGAAATCGACCTCGAACCGCCGCCAGTCGCTAACCGCCGCCGTGCTCCTCCGCCTCCCTCGACGATTTTTCTACAAAAATGACATGAAGGTTTTGCTCCCCCCTTGAATCCGAGCACGGCCATGCCTTCAGATCTGTTTTTGGCCGCCGATTGAGGCCGGAAAACGAACCCGGAGTCCGACCGCCGCCGCCGCCCCTTTAAACTCAGATCTACGTTTCATTTACGTGTTTTTGGTGAAATTGAATGAGGGGTATTGTTCCCCTCATGATTACGAGCAGATCGGTGTTTTCGATTTTGTGTTTGGATGCCTATTGGCCGGAAAACGAAGGAAGCCGCCGTGACGCCGCCGCCGGCGACCCAACCGGTCCGGCGACCCAACCGGTCCGGCGACCCAACCGGTCCGGCGACCCAACCGAACCGAACCCGTAACCGATCCGCCAACCGAACCGGTTCGGACCCAACCGTTTCGGAATTTGCAAATAAGCCCCTGGACTTTGGAAAATGACAAGTTAAACCCTTTAAACAATTAATTTTACAAAATAAGTTTGTAACTTGGCAAAAGGGACCCCTGAAACATAAAAACTTAACAAATAAAGTTTATTACAAATTTGGTCCTTAAATAAATTACAAAAATGACCCCTGAGTTTCATAAATGACACATTTAACCCTCAAAACAATATTTCTTACAATTGTAGTTCTGAAAATGACACTTTTGGTCCCTGGACTTCAAAGTTTCATCCTTTTTACAGTTTATACCCCAACTTTCAATTATAATTACATTTTTAGTCCTAAATTAATTTACAAAGTTAACCTTTGAGTTTTTAAAGTTACAAATTGGACCCCGAAGTTTCTTAAAGTTTCTAAAATTACATTTTAGCCCCTAAACTTTTAGAAAATGCTATAAAACTCATTTTAGCATCGTTTTAACTTTAGATTTTTGCACAAATGGTCCTTAAACTTTTAAAACTTGTCATTTTACATCGCAAAGTCCTTGTAAGCCCTAATTTCACTTGGAGCCCAACATAAGAAACGTTCGTACAACGTTTCTTCATGTGATTGACGTCGAATTTCCCCGAAATTCGACTTACGCCACAACGATTCACCCATTTCCCAAGATTTACAAGTCGTCGTTCACTTGCTTCACATTAGTTCACCATCACCAAAGGAACCCTTCACCCCAAGGTGAGTTCATACCCCTACTTTCACAACTCTTTTACGTTTTCCAAGGGGGGGAACACAATGCCCAGATGATAAAGCAATCATGGAAACTCTTATTCTCCATGGATGCCTTGTCATCTCAACTTATTTACTTCACTTTACATGTTATAAACGTGATATATTTTCTTAAATTCGCGTAATAACAACTATGCTAAGGTAGGTGCTATGTCGATGGATATGAATATAACTTGTAAAACATTTAATATTAATAAATGAGACTTTCAAATACCTTAACTTTCAGAACGTACGATCGTAATTGTAAACCTTCTTTTAATTATCCTTATAACCTTTTCATGTTATAAAATCCCAAATGTTTTCTGTAATTTATAAATTAACACGACCAGGGTACATCATTACGGACTGGAATAGTTTTGTGACGATGTGATCTCACCTGGTGACTAGCCCTTGTTTGGGTCTTACCATCACAGTAGAGATCTAGTCCTCACATGCATATTTCGCTCCGTAATACATGTACTTTGTATAGTCACACTTTGACCTAAAAATCAGAGTTTGACCAACCAATAGTTCATACCAACCTCATGCACCCACCCTAGCATAACACCACCAGTTCATCTAAGTTATAAAACATAACAGTGCTGGATGTATTTGAGCATCTTTTTACAAATCGTGACTTATCACCGTACCTTGATTTTACAGAACAGTTTACTATACTTTGTGATATTTTACCTAATTATATAACATTATATAATTGTAACCAATGGTAAATTACAAATTCGAGTCTTATAACTGAAAGGGAATCATACAACATACATAGGATAACACACGGGAAAACAGTATTTTCATACTTTGATAATCCATTAGGTTGTTATGTGAGCCTTTTCTTCCGGAATTTACACTGTGTATTTTCCCTAATAAGTCCCGACTTCTAACCTTAGTGCAAGATGCAGCCAAACAGTTGTATATGGATCCATATGGGAGTGACTACCCCCACCTTTTGCTGGTAGCTCCAGCCCCCGACCGACGGGTCATCGTAGGTGACAAATGTTAACTAGTTTATTAATGTCTGAAGAAGCATTAATGCGGGCGACCAGTCCTAAGCTTGGTTACGAAGTACTCACGATAACATCTAAACTTTAATGATAACTAATTCATTAACTGATCATGGATTTTCACACGATAACTTGGAAACTAAAGGTCTTTCAAAATAAGTATTTTTGATTATAAAAACCTTTACTATCTTTTGGGAATAGAACACCCACACGTTTTGAGTTATACTACATGTCTTACAAGATAAACCTTATACTTTTGCAAACATATATCATTTGGAATCAGAGTTTTCACACGTACCGATACAGAGTATTCTTCAGGAAAAATATACTTATATTTTCCAAACCAGTTTCATAAAAAGAATCTTATGAACTCACCAACCTTGTGGTTGACACTTTAAAATGCATTGTGTTCTCAGGTATTTAGTTACAGGTGCCAGGAGCATTAACACAGGATTTCTGAAGACTTCTTGTTATTTACACTTTGCGTTTTATTCATGTAATTGGTCTTTGTTAATATGTAAACAATGTAAATACCAGTTATTCACTGTTGATGGATGTAATGTGCTTATGTTTGGTCGATATTCAATTGATTGTGATACTCATGTAAGTCCACCCTCCGACTCTTCCGCAAAAAAACCTGGTTTGGGGGTGTGACAAAATTCAGTAGAAGTAAAAAAGAAAACAAGTTTTTAGTCATGTCATTCATCAGCGTCTTGATATTAAACTGACTCGCGACACCGACTTTCGAACCATCCAATAATGTTTTCGTTTACAAGAACTGATTGACGAACAATGGAGTTTGACTTGTTAAAATTAAAATTTAGATCAAGTTTGGTTAAAGTAAACTTTGTTAAAAAAACGACCAAAAAACCGAGAACAAGCTTTTAGCCCAATTATTCATCATGCTCTTGATAATTTAACCGACTCGAGACACCCACTTCGAACCATCCCATATGTTTTTCGTTTACAAGAACTTAATGATGAACAATGGATTATGACTTTTTAAAATGAAAATTCAGATCAAAATTGTTAGAAGTAAACTTTGATTAGAATAAACGACTAAAAAAACAGAAAACAAGCTTTTAGCCATTTCATTCAACATGTTCTTGATATTTTAACCGACTCGCGACACCGACTTTCGAATAATCCCATCTTTTTTTCGTTTACAAGAACAGATTAATGAACAATGGAGAAATAGGCTTGTTTAAATGAAAATTCAGATCAAATTCAATAAAAGAAAACAAGCTTTTAGCAAGGTCATTCATCATGTTCTTGATGATTTAACGGATTCGCGACACTAACTTTAAACCATCCCATATTTTTTCGTTTACAAGAACAGATTGATGAACAATGGAGTGTGGATTGTTAAAATGAAAATGTGTATTAAATTCTGTAAAAGTAAACTTTCTTTAATAAACGACTGAAAACAGAAAACAAGCTTTTAGCCATGTCATTCATCATTGTCTTGATATTAAACCGACACACAAAACTGACTTTGAACCATCCCATATGTTTTTCGATTACAAGAACAGATTGATGAACAATGGAGTATGACTTGTTAAAATCAAAATTTAGATCAAATTCAGTAGAAGTAAAAAAGAAAACAAGTTTTTAGTCATGTCATTCATCAGCGTCTTGATATTAAACTGACTCGCGACACCGACTTTCGAACCATCCAATAATTTTTTCGTTTACAAGAACTGATTGACGAACAATGGAGTTTGACTTGTTAAAATTAAAATTTAGATCAAGTTTGGTAAAAGTAAACTTTGTTAAAAAAACGACCAAAAAACCGAAAACAAGCTTTTAGCCATATTATTCATCATGCTCTTGATATTTTAACCGACTCGAGACACCCACTTCGAACCATCCCATATGTTTTTCGTTTACAAGAACTTAATGTTGAACAATGGATTATGACTTTTTTAAATGAAAATTCAGATCAAAATTGTTAGAAGTAAACATTGATTAGAATAAACGACTAAAAAAACAGAAAACAAGCTTTTAGCCATTTCATTCAACATGTTCTTTATATTTTAACCGACTCGCGACACCGACTTTCGAATAATCCCATCTTTTTTTCGTTTACAAGAACAGATTAATGAACAATGGAGTTTGACTTGTTAAAATTAAAATTTAGATCAAGTTTGGTAAAAGTAAACTTTGTTAAAAAATGACTCGAG
>CAWVOZ010000120.1:0-17019 GCA_963931855.1 Philhelius festivus | reverse complement strand
TGGTCTGTCTTAGCTCAACAAGCTTTTGATCTTCTAAAGGCAAATTGAGTTCACCCCTGCTTTGACCCTTCATGATTGGTCAAAGATCTTCGAGGTAACATGTGATGCTAGCAAAACCGGCATTGGAGCAGTTCTCAATCAGAATGGTTCTCCCATTGAGTTCTTTGGTGAGAATCTCAAGCAACCGCAACTTAAATATTTCGCCTATGATGCTGAGCTTTATGCAGTTGTTAGAACCCTTTGTCATTGGCAACAATATTTAACTCATCGGAGTTTGTGTTACTGATGTAAATTAGCGATAAGGAATATCGCTAATATTACTGCTCCAGAGCTTGCCGCCCAAGTCTGGACCCATATTTTTTTGGCTTTTTAATGTTTTTTTAATTTTAGTATTTTTAATTTTTGATTTTTAGAAGTTTGGTAGATTTAGAAGTCTTTTTAGAATTAGAAGTTGAGTTAATATAGAATTGTAGAGGAGGTGGCCGAACCCTATTTAAGGGGACCACCCTCCTCTAAATCGAGCATCTTATTTTGGGAGAGTCTCCTCACGGTGTTTTGGTGTGTTATTTCCCTATTCTTCTATCAATAAAGCTATAGTTTGTTGTTAATGGAATCCTCTTCTCTAGCTATTACATCAAATTGTTAATCAGAGCCACAATTGAAGATCCTCATCTTCAACACGATCTTTGATGGAGAACAAATTTTTTTCTCATCATGCACATCTCTTTTCCGCTGCCAACTCAAACAAGCCATCCATGCTGTGGTTTTCTTCTCCTCCATATTCTTCAAGTAATTCATTCTCCGTGTATGGATCCCATTCAATTCTTCTCTCTATTTTGCTGCAAACTACAACACCCCTATACCCCAAATTCTCCAAAGTTTCAATTTTTATTCTTACCCCATGACCTTTTCACCACAACCATGCTACAATCATCAACAACTTCAATGGAATGAGGTGTTACTAGCATGGGGATATTTTTCATCCAATCTGATCCCCACCTTCACAACCCAAGTAATTTTTCCACAACCCTCAAGCATCCAAACCAATCCCATCCTAAATACCCAACAAACAGAGACTATTACAGAGATGATTCTTAAAGAAGAAGCACAACATAGCAAATTTCTAGAGCTTCAAGAGGAGGTGGTCACCAACAAGAAAAACCTTCTAGATGCTGAACAAAGAAGTTTGCGTGCTGGAAAATTCAATAGACCTGTCAAAACAAAGAGAATAGTGTTTTGGAAGAATTTGATGGTCTTGCAGAACTATTAATGAATTTGGACAAAGTGCTTCAAAGCCAAAGCAGAAGATTCCAACACAGAGCTTCTTGCCAAGAGATCTCTTTTATCTGTTTGAAGAAGAAGAAGATACTGTAGAGCAACAAGGGCATGCACCAACATCATGTGCAAACAACATGCAAACGCCAACAACTATATTGGAGAATTTTTTTCAAGGGATGATTATTCTAGAAAATGATTTTTGTGAGGGAAATACTCTTTTTTCCAACATGGTGTACAGAAAGCTGCTACAAGGGAAGGTGCAAAGGTCGCGTGTATTGTGGTGTTAAAAAATGGGATCTAGGAGGTTCATATTGTGCTATGGAAGCTTTAGAAGCCTGGAGGGATGCTTCTGCAGATGGAGGTTCAAATTTCGAGGACGGAAATTTTCAAATGGAAGAGTATGATGTAAATTAGCGATAAAGAATATCGCGAATATTTGACTGATAAAAAAAAATTTTAGCGATAAAGAATATCGCTAATATTACTGCTGTAGAGCCTGCCGCCCAAGTCTGAACCCATATTTTTGGGCTTTTTAATTTTAGTATTTTAATTTTTTTGATTTTAGAAGTTTAGTAGATTTAGCAGTCTGTTTAGAATAAGAAGTTGAGTTAATATAGAAGTGTAGAGGAGGTGGCTGAACCCTATTTAAGGGGCCCACCCTCCTCTAAATCGAGCATCTTATTTTGGGAGTCTCCTCACAGTTTTCTGTTGGTGTTTTAGTGTGTTATTTCCCTATTCTTCTATCAATAAAGCTATAGTTTGTTGTTAATGGAATCTTCTTCTCAATCTGTTACATCAGTTACATTCTGATCATTAGTCTCTTAGGTATTTGAATTCTCAAGCCAAGAAGGCTGCTCGACAAGTACCGTTATCTAATGAGCTTGAACGCTATACTTCTATGCTACAACACAAGCCAAGCAAAGTCAATACAGTCGCTGATGTTCTCAGTAGAGTTTCTCACTCACCTACTCTCTCTTCTTTGGTGTTCTTATGTCCATTCATTGATGATTTTGTTCCTCTCAGAGATCTTTATACCACTGATAAAGATTTTTCTTCGGTTATCTCTGCCTGCAAGAAGGGGCAAGTGTATTCTGCAGGATGAATTTCTTTTCCGTGGTCCTCAATTATGTGTCCCACACTCTCCCTCCGAATTCAATTGATCAGATATGTTCATTCTGGAGGTCTTGGAGGCCACATTGGTGTTGCAAAACACTGCAATTGCTTAGAGAGAAGTATTTTTGGCCTACCATGCGTCAAAAGATAAATTAGTTCAATAGGTAGTGTTATACTTGTCAAATAGCAAAAGGAAGACATACGAATGCTGGGCTCTACACTCCTCTTCCTATTCCACCTAGGCTTGAACTGATATTTTTATGGACTTTGTTACTAGTCTTGATAAGACATCTAAAGGTAATAACTCCATTTTTGCAGTGGTGGACAAGTTTTCTAAGATGGCTCACGTTATTCCATGCAAGAAAGCAATGGATGCTGAAGAAACTGCTACCTTGTTCTTCCAACATGTTGGTCGTCTTCATGGGATACCACAGAGTATAGTCAGCGACAGAGGTGTTACGTTTAGTAGTAATTTCTAGTAGACTTTATGGAAATTTTTATCTTGTAACCTGAAGATGTCCACAACATTTCATCCTCAAATAGAGGTAGTTAATAGCAGTTTGGGTGATATGCTTCAATGTCTTGTCAAGAAGAAAACTGATCGGGAGTTTGTCTTATCATAAGCAGAGTTTGCATACAATAACTCTGTCAATAAATCTACATGATTTTCTCCTTTCAAGATTTGTACGGGTTATGATGGTTCCTTTGCTTTAGATTTGGCTCCTTTTCCAGCCATGTTTCCTGCTAGTGCTTCAGCTATAGCATTCTCTGAACATATTCAGAAGGTTAATGAGGCGGTACATAAAAATCTCGAGGATGTATCTTCTGCGATAAAAGAGAAGGTAGATCAACATTGTCGTGCACAAAAATTCAAGGAGGGTGATTGGGTTCTTGTTTATTTGAATAGAGAATTCAGCCTAAGAAACTACAAGTACGGTGTTTTGGACCTTATTAGATAAACAAGGTTGTTGGCGACAATGCCTACCAGTTCTCTCTTCCTAAAGGATCTTGTATGTCTGCCACAGTGAACACTTCTGATCTTATTCCTTATCAAGGTCCTAGTGCACCGGTAACTGTTCCACAACCAGATATAATTCCTGTACAGCAAGCAAACACACCACAGACAATTCTTGATACTGATGTTGTCAATTCAAAATGGGGTTCACTTCGTCATTTTCTTATCCAGTGGTTGAAGAAGTCAGAATAAGAAAATATATGGATATCAGAAGCTACCCTTCAATCATTGGATCCTTTTCTTTTGGTGCAGTATCGGACTCATTCAATGGAAGAGTCCTCTGATTGTGGGGGAAGATGATGTATCGGACCCGTTATTATCGGGCTAATGGTATTGCCAGCCACCGCTAGCGCTAATAACAAGACAGTCGGTCCCCATTTTGGGCAGTTTTTTTTTTAATTTTTTTTGTTTTTAGAAGTTTAATCAAATTAGGAGGTTTGTAGTAGGTGAGGGAGACTAAAGCCTATAAAGAAGACTCCCCTCTCAAAACCTCATCTTTCTGTTTTTGGTGTTGAAGGCTATTGAAGATTAGTAAAATTTGTGTTTTGCTTATGAATCATGCGTCAATTCTCTACTCTATCGTCTCAATTCTTGAATTCTTCTACTATTATAGAAGAATTCACATCAATAAAGTTTTTATATTGGTATGGGAACATGTTTTGGATATGCAAATGAATACAATGGCTCAAAATCATTAGCTGAAATTCAGAACAGAATGAGAGCAATTAGAAATTTAAAAGGAAGAGAGAATAAGAAAAGGAGAGAGAAGGGATGTATCTTCAGCAGATCTGCCATTACATTGCTTTAGAGGGAAAATCCATCCTTCACGGATAAAGGAGGAAATAAGTGGGAATGGTACCGGATGTTTTTTCCCTTCACCTAGCTCGGGGTCTCTTATTTTAGCCAGTTGATCTTAATAAATTTACAATGATTTATGTCTCAGACACACACACACACATCATGGATATGTCTGCGTGTTTTCACATGCTACCTTACCAAACCATGTCACATGGGTGCTCCTTATCTTAAAAAGAATCCGCTCAGCGGTGCGCAGCGGGCAAACCTTTCTTTACCGTATGATTTCATCATATTCTAATTCGTCGTAATTTAAACTCGTTGTTGTGTTTTTTCTTTGTCTGCGTTTTTGATAGATTAAGAAGCAATGATGCTGAAATACTACCTTTTTTTTTGAGGAAGTTATCTTCCTTTTGATTATAAGTAACTGATGGATCCTTCTGTGCCATTCTGTTTTCACTTGTATATAAGTTGTTTTCTTAATGTTTATGTTGCTGTGGCTGTGTGATTTGGTTTGATGTTTGTGGATTGTTGAGGTGGTGATAGTTTTTCCGGAAAGTTAATATGTTGATTGCAAAATCAGACTACAATTATCTGATCAACGATCTTAATTCGGATTTAGAGTTACATTATAAGCCTAATTTTATTGAGTTTGAAGATTAGATCGTGTAACTATTGTAAGGAGGCTCCACTTGCAACGGTTATCCTCTGATGTCCTAAAAGAACTTCTATGTGACGTGATGCTAACTTTCAATTTTTAAGTACCTGGCATTTGATCCTCGACACCTTTACCAGATACTTTGACACTCCTGTTGGATACTTGGATATAAATGACAGATACTTGGATATAAACAACTTCAAGTAAATCTTGAGGTGAAGAGGGATAGAGATAACCGATAATTATGGCTGATGTTGTTTGGGTCAAGGCCCAACCTTTTGTTGTAGATAGGCTATTACAAGAATATGTGGGATGGAACTGGCTTGCGATTTTTACCGAAACTCGAAAATGTTACTCTAAATAATATTTTGGAAGTATTTGTAATAATAAATAACAGTAATAAATTGTGACATACCAAAAATTTAGAGAAACACTGAATAGCTTGGTGCGCCTGTATGGACTCCATAGGGGTCTTTGTGTCCGACACTTTGCAAACCAGTGTCGATTACTTAGGATGTGGCGACCATGTGCCTCTTGATGTTGAAGTAGTGTCAAATTAACAATCTTGGCCGGCATATATATTCAGATTACTGTCTTATGTTAAATTGGGCGTGGAAAAGAAAAGTAGAACATATGTGGATGTTTTTGACAAGTATAAGGGATGCTGCAGAGAAGCATTCTATGTTACATCCTTTTATTAAACAAGGTCAGATGGTTGAGTGATCATATTTCCAAAATTATTCTTTAGGCTATCCGGAATGAGTCTAGAAAGAATATTCAATCAAAAAGCAAGAAGTGCATGCCATCCTACTGCCTACTGGACATGGTGGAAATGGTATATTATTGGTCTGGGTTTTAGGGGGCTTAGGGATGTTCATTTTAGTTTTCTCACCATGTTGTACCATGATGGGTTGTTACTATCCTTCAGAGATATAATTCTTTCTTTTGATAATTAAATTAGAAATGGCTGTGGATGAAAAATTGCCTTGGAGAATTTAATAAAGCGTTTGATTGGGGTCATATTCTGATGGGCTTTCTATTGGTCCTTTTGAAATAGAAAATAGGACATCTGAGCACGAAGAGATAAATCATTGTAGGATTTTGATCTTACATCAACATTATGGGAAGTCTTTGAAGTGTAAAGCCGGATACATATGACTTTCTTATAAAAATTGCCTAATTGGAAGTTTTTCTCATTTCTGTTACATGGAATGGCTCATGTTACTGGTGTATACGTGATATTATATTGCATGAGAGAGAAGGGCGCGGGGGAGAGGGGCCGTGTTATACCAAATAGCGATAGCTATTTTGCTTGGCAAGCCCGACTTTAAGTCGTGGGTCCAAAAAGGACTCTTAAAAATATAGAATACTATTTTTATTAAAGTTTTAGTTTAATAGGACTTCTATTTCTATGTTAAGTTTAAGGTCTATAAAAGAGAGGTTGTCTATCTTAAAAGACATCTTTTTGGGGAGTACCCGTTGTGGTTTGGCGTTTTGGTGTGATTTTTGATAATAAATTGATAGTTTTAGCAATTTTGAATGTGTGTTTACATCAAATGGTAATTAGAGCTGGAGCGGAAGATCTTCATCTTCAACAACGATCCATGATGGGGAAATTTTTTTCTCACCATCATTCTCATCCCTTTTCCGTTGCTAACTCTCAAATTCTAGATACACCAGTGCAAGCATCAATTGAAGACAAAATTAATCGATGCCTAGCAGCAAAATATGGGGAGGATTACTACATCTTTCTCTTTCAATCACCAGGTTCTTATTCTTCATTGTTCGATGAATCAAGAGATATTATTACAAGAACAAAGTGGAAGGCTTCTGTACAAAGCTTTTTGTCAACATATTTCTTTTACTTGTTTGAAGATCTTAGAGAGATAGAAAAATCAAGGCAAGCGCCATGATTCTTTGAAGAAAACCTTTTTACATCGGCGGTTATATAGGAGAAAGCTTGATCAAGAGAAGATTATGCCAGAAAAAGATATTTTTCTTACCATAGGAATTCAGAAAAATACTCTTTTTCCACCTTGGTGTACAGAAAGTTGCTACAAAGGCAGGGTACGAGGCAGAATGTTGCTGCAGGCCTCAGCTCCAGTGGAGGAGAACGATGTATACACGATATTATATCGCGTGAGAGAGAAGGACGCGAGGGAGAGGGGCCGTGCAATACCAAATAGCGATAGCTATGTTGCTTGGCTAGCCCGACTTTAAGTCGTGGGCCCAAAAGGGAGACTTAAAAATATCGAATACTATTTTTATTAAAGTTTTACTTTAATAGGACTTCTATTTCTATATTAAGTTTAAGGTCCATAATTGCCTCTCTTAAAAGACATCTTTTTGGAGAGTACTCGTTGTGGTTTGGCGTTTTGGTGTGATTTTTGATCATAAAATGATAGTTCTAGCAATTCTGAATGTGTGTTTACATCAGTTACATCCACGATTAACCAGTGAAACAAAGTTAGAAAGGGGAGGTCACACGTGCCATCACAAACCCGAGTAGATACAATGTGCTGCTAAGTGGAGGCTATTTTTCCACCCAAACCTGTGGTTCTCAAGTTTACGCTTTTATTCAAATCTAGCGACCCCCAAAGCAGACTAGAAAATTTGTATAACATATGAGTTTCTCTAGGTATAAAGTTTGCTCTGGCAATGTATCTACACTTACAACATTATGTGATTCAAATCTCTAGAGCATCCTCAAATTGGTGAGGTTCTTGTTCTGTTTTCATGTGGAGTCTAGGAGAGTGCCATTATTGCTCTGCACAGATAATTGCCAAAAGGAATAAGCAAATGACAGTCCTTAAATGTTTTCTTTTTCTTTCCTACACGGGATGCACCTTTTTGTGATTTTATTTTACCTCTATTCCGAGTTGCCAGTGGTAAGCGCCCGCCTCCCCCTAAAATGTTAAGATTTACATTTTGAAGAACACCTTAGGTGGTCCTTAAACCATAAAATCTTTCACGAACTATCAGAAGCTCCTAGATTCAGCTCCAGTATTCTCCTTTTCCGATATTTCATGGTATGAATTTGGGTGGTATGCCATGACTGTCTTTCTTACCACTTGATTTATTTCATCCTTGGAATTACTTGGTCCTCTGCCCTTTCTGTAGGCTCATTTGGTAGTGTTGTAGGTAGATTAGCCTAATTACGTGTGTCTACTAAGATTAGAGGAGATAGAGTGGGGGGCTGGTTTGAAAGCAAGGTCGCCTCTAATGGTGGCTTTCGCCGAAATCCTGGCCTCTGCCTCCTTTCTCATCTTTTCTCCACCATTCCACATGCCTACAACCACTTCACTTCTTCTTCGCAGCTCCTCCCTTCCCCCACCTTTCTTCTATCCACCTCCCTCCTCGTCTCCACTGCCTGCAGCTCGAAAGAGCTTGTTCTTTCCTTGTAAGGCTTAGACGCAGTACAAGCTGTGGATCGGAGTCTGGTTTTAAAGTAAATCTTAGATCCTTGTTTAATGGTCAACTATGGATTTCATATCTCAGTTGGTGGTTCTTGTGAAGATGGTTGCTCCCTCTCTGTATAAGGTGTCTACACGGTACTCATACTCCGGCCACGGGGGAGTCGTCCCTGGAACCTCGATTTTAATGCTGGGAGTGACCATTCTGAGGTGAGTCGTCGGTGGCGGATAGAGATCTATGTTGGTTGCGCAATCACCAAACGTTTGGTGTTGATCCTGTTGCATCGATGTCCAACGTTTGCAGGTTTTCCGGCTTGATCGGCAGTAGCTGACGGTCTGAGAAGATGTACGACTACTTCCTGACGGGTAGCGATGTGTGCTGGGTTAGAAGCCCATTAGGGTTTGATGCGCCTGTGGGCTTGTTGCCTTTGGGCTTTGACATTGGGCCCTTGCTTATATTGTTTTAATACTTTAGGGCCTGTATGTGCTCTTTTGTGGGTTTTAATCCCTTGCTGTCCTGGGTCTGTATCTGGGCCTGGTACGAGGCCCGTGGGTCTTGTGGTAGCCTAGGACTATCATGTAATACATGTTGGGCTAGTTGAAATTTAGAGTTTAGGGTTGCCTTTGGGCATGGTGCCTTCTTGGGCTGTCTAGTGGCGGTGGGACTTCAAACTGTCACCTTGTAATTTTGTTTCTTTTTATTTTAATATAATTAAGGCCAGTTTAGCACAAAAAATGGGTAGATTAGCCTATTTTTGAACTTTACTGTCATGGAAATTTGCTAAATTTGAATTCCTTGTAAAAGCATCCTCCTCCAATGTGATTAGAGCATTCCCAAGAGAAGATGCTTAGGGCGATGACTCGCAGGAATCAGACTTTGTTTCCATCTTCATTGCGAAATCGGTTTCCCAACAGTGATGAAAACGACGGAGGATTGCTACAGGATTCCCATCTGATCGTTTCCATGGTGGGAATACCCATATCCAATTCCATCCGATGAAATCTGAGCACACACTGACACAGCGGTTTGAGAAAGATTCGGTAATTAAAAAAGAATATAATTGTTAAAAAAGGAATATAATCTGGGCAGGATATGTTAAAATATGTTTCGGTAGGTCAGGCTGCAATGTCAGTACAGGCTGACTTATGCCACGCACGCGCGTTTCAAGGAAACCATCTCTCAGCTGATCATCTCCTGGGAAATGCAACAGCAATGTGATCTGGGACCTGCCGCTAACAGTGTGAAAATAGCAGACGTGTCCATCACGCCGCCTCCCATCTTCTCTTGGGAATGCTCTTATTCTAATTGATCATTGAGATCACTTTGGTAGACGTGCTAATGCAGTCAAGCTCCTGGGGCTGATTGTCTTTCTTCCTTGCAGACAAATGGATTGGTATGCATATTAAAAGTATTTTCTTTGGAGAGTCTTTCTCTATTTGATTTCCCCCCCTTGTGTCTATACTGCATTTTTTTTTTTTTTTATGAATATGTGTTGTAGTCATGCTTCCTCTTTCTGGTTAGCCAGTTGATGCATATTAAAGTTATTTTCTTCGGATATCCTTCCATCTATATGATCTTGTTCTCTTGCATCTGTATCGCATGTTCTGTTTTCTGGATATGAGTTGTAGTCATGCTTCTTCTTTCTGGTTATAATGGTATCTCAGGTTGGTGTTGCTGAGATGAAAGTCATCGTTGAAAGGACAGGTGGCCTTGTTGTTTTGTCTGAAAGTTTTGGTCATTCTGTATTTAAAGATTCCTTCAGACGTGTTTATGAGGACAGTGAACAATCTCTTGGCCTTTCCTTCAAGTAAGTTGCTAGAAAACTTCTACCTTATATGAGAGCAAAATTTTCTTGTCTAATCTTCAGTGTCATTTTACCTGTTTGTTCTTCTTATTTATCTCTAGTATTGTTTTCTCTAATAATTTTGAGAGCTGAGCGATTGCGTTTTCATGCTTGTGAGTACTCTTGAAACTGCAGTTTTGGAATTTCATAATTAATCTTTTTCAGCAAAGCTGCAGTTTTGAAATCAAAGTTACTGATTTTCCTGCTATGTACTTTAATAAGCTCCATTATCCGATCTTGGAATCAATATTTGATTCCATTGCCCATCTTTAAAGTGACAGCTACACAACCAAGGAAATGTTATGACCAGTGAAGGAGTTTAATCATTTTTTGTAGAATACATGTATCTGTTTTGAAATTAATGGATTTCGAAACATTTTATTTAAGTGTTTGGAAAATCTAAACCAAACACATGCACGCGCAACCATACTAGAGTAGATCAATATGAACTTTTTTTTATATGAAAGTTTGATAAAGAAGCAGTAACATGCTTACATTTACATTTATCTTGTGGTTAGTTTATACCTTAAATTCTTGAACCCAACAAGATGTTATGGCACCATTAGTCAGTTTATACTAAGATCATATTATAATAAGACTATATCACACAACTATCAAAACCATTTATACTTGTGCAATCAAAAAGATAGATTGTGTCTCGACTACACTGATACCTCCCCTTTTGTATTCCAATTTAAAGAATATTTCTTGAAATTTTGGACCTTATTTGGATACTTCGATTAGGATAAACTATTCCTTATAGTAAAAGTTTACACATGATGCTAATAAATTAAAAAGAAAGAAATAACTTCTGATCAATATGAAGATATTGTTCAACTAGAATTTTGGAATTCCAAGTTTAGAACTATATCAAGATATCTAGGGAAAATTGGGGGACTCCTATTATAGGCCTTATTAGAAGAGATTATTTCCTCAGTAAAATTTACTCATGATGCTAATAAACTAAAAAGAAAGAAGTAACTTCTGATCAATATTAATATATTGTCCAGTTAGAATTTTGGAATTTCAAATTAGTTAACTACTTCCTCTATCTATGGCTAAATCTTTTGGATTAGGTTATTGAGTTTGAAATCAAATTTTTCCTTTGCTAGCTTTGTGGTGCAGACTTTGTTATAACTACAATAACTTGAGAATCCGATTGAGAATAAACAGTTTATAATGCTATACCCAATTGTGTACAAAACGATTTGTACGAGTTGACTTATTTCTACAAGTGAAGCATTTGAGATGCTCTTGGATTAAAGTTGCATCTTCGGCGTAACATTCTTTTGTTCTGGATCCAGTTCAGTCAAGGCGTGTGATAATATCATACCTGATTTGGTCTTTTGAATCTGAATATCTCAATCCTTGAAATCTTGAGCTCACTGTTGTAGATGGTTTGATAAACTACTACCCTATGACTGTGAATAACGGCTAACTAAAAGTTGAAACCTTAACCTGTTATTAAAGTACAATTGAGCACAGTAGATGCTTTGTATATATCCATATCATCATCATCTAGCGATTGACGAACAGTGTAGCAATTCACATATAAGTACAGTACACCCTTGATTTGGGAATAAGGGAGGTGTCAAGAAAAAGAGGGGACTCATCCCCAAAATCCCGACTCCTATATCCACACTGTTCTGGAAATTGTGGTGGTGGGTGTGGAGGTTTGGCAACTGGAATTGGAGTGGATTCAAGTGCTGCTGTGGGAGTTGCAGTAGCTTCTACCGATGTAGGTGGTGGAGAAGCAGGTGATGGTGTTGTAGGAACATTAGAGAACATCTTCAATGGTGGAGCACTATTGGACACGAGGAGGGCTTCAACATAAGTGCGGTCTGGAATGCTCCTGACATAGTATTAATGGTGGAGAGACACATTCTATCTCTAATAGGCTTACAAAACCCTCACTTGTAGCGTCCCACTGTGATGTATTCCGGTTCATTAACTATGGCTCTACTATTTAATGTATGGAATACATCGAAATAATCATCAACAAACAAGTACCTCGAGTAAAGCTTGCAATTCTATCAGACAAATCCTGTCAGTAGGTTGTTGGAATATACCTCCTTTTTTACTGTCTTCATATCAATTTGTCTTGAAGTTCTAGGCAAGCTAACCCTGTCTCTAAAAGTATGTAGGTTCCTCCACCAATGCATTGATCCCTGCCTTAACTTAGTTTATGTTGATTGCACATGCCTGGGATCTTTGAATTGCTTGTAGTCAAGCACGACTTCAACTTGTAATAACCAGTCCATGAAAACATCACCGTTACACTCACCATTGAACTCTGGGATGTTGAGTTTATCTCCATGAGATGCTGCTTGGAAATCCTTTTAAATTGGGTGGATGTCTGGCTAGTCAATGTCTGCTCCTATCTCAAAGTTTCTTGTTCATAATTGGCATCTTCATTGTTGCTTCTTGTTTTCAATTCATGACCTTCCGATAATGTGGTGGAACATAGGGTCGTTTTTTGATGAGATGAACAAATTCTTGAGTTCTTCGATTTGTGCTTGGAGGGCTAAGGAGGTGTCTTGCACAACATGTACTAGAGGTTGTGAAGGTAGGTGTAGGCACATTGTTGCCTAGTATCGGTATGCATGCCTTGTGATTGGTTGTGTGGGGATGACAAAGTTTGGTGAGTGGGGTTGTTTGTTGTTGCGCACCCGTTGGTGGTGGTGGTACATGATAAAAGACTGTGGAAGCCGTGGGATTGGGTATGGGGTTGTTGACTTGTTGTAGGTTAGTGGTATTGGTGGTTGTAATCCTGTGGTTTGCGTTGGCACCTGTTGTGTTGGTGTAGGTGTTTCCACGACCAATGGAAGTGAAAATATTGATTAGGTTTATTGAATTGTGAGATGTAGTTGTGGATATCTTGAGATAAGGAGAATGCTACCATAGGGTTGTTGGGAATTGGGTAATAGATTTGGGCTAAGAGATTGTAATGCGCTCTCTGTGGATAGATGGTGGTGTTGGGGTTTGTCCGATAGGTGGGTTTACCGTGGTAGAAGCAAGAGAAGAGACCAAAGGTTGTTGGAAAGAGATGGCGGCGTTACCTGTTCGGACAACAGAAGGAAGAGATGAAGATTGGTTTTGCTATTGAAATTGCTGGAGTGTGCGTGCCATGTTCTCCTTATGGGGTTTCCCTTTTACCATGATCTTCTTGTATTCTTTATTCTTACGTGCTTGTTGTTGCAACTAGCGTGCAAGTTCATCATTGCTTTTCTTTATTGCTTCTTCCTGTGCACGTCTTTCTTCTTCTTGCACACGTCTGATTTCTTCTTGTGTCTCCATGGCGGCAAACCTGGTGAGAAGATCCTCATAATCCGAGCAAAAAAAAAAAAAGATCCTCATAATCCTTATCATTGTATTTTGGTTGTGGTTATGCGGCTAGGAAGCGCGACTCATCTAACATATCCCCGTGTCCAAGTTTAACTTTTCTCGCGTCTGTGTCCTGCACAAACTCTCTGTCTGACTCGCCTTAGACCCGTGTCAGGCTCGCTGTAATTGGTTGCTGGCTTGCTGCTCCTGGCTTGCAATGGATAGTTGTTCTTTTGCTTGCTTGCTTCCTTCTTCTCTCTAAGAATATTAAAAGTTATTAAAACTCATATGCTTCTTCTCTAGTTTCAACACTCCAACATCTTTGTCATCTTCAACAGTGCTTAAAGGTATGACCTTTTTATTCTTCTTCACTTTATTTGTTTTAGTTAAACATCTTCTAGTGTGAACAATTTGGGTTGAATGATCTTCCTTATACTATAATTCTACTTTTATTTCTTCTTTTACTCACATATATACTTTTTTAATATTTCTAATTTGCCACGTATAAGTCCTACATTCTAAAGAAATGCCCGTGTTGTTGTGTTGCGTCTGTGTCCGAGTCCGTGTTGTGATCGTTGTTGAAGAACTTTTTTTATTCAACCTTGGCTTTGATACCAGATTGATATAAATAAAAGATGGAATATCGGAACACACACACAATTCTTAACTCAAAGACCCTAACAAACAAGCCTCTTATGTACAAGATGCATATTTAGAGGGTGAGGCCTTTATTTTATTTATGCACGAAAATATTGGCCTCTAGGCCCCCCGATTCCAACTCAAACTCCTGACTTGGTTCCTTTAAAGAATCGGCTTCTAAAAAAATCAAATCAAAATTAAAATTAACTTAAAAAAGGACACATGGCTGGTCCCCTTTAGCGCTAGCCAGCGATGACCTAAGAATGATGTCATCCTGGTGATACATGTACTATATGTCCATGTCCAGTGTAGTAAAAAAGATTGAAGCTATCACTAGGAATTCTTTGTGGAATGGTATCGAAGAGAGGCACGGCTACCATTTAGTGCTTCGAGATGTCATGTGCTTCTCTAAGATGTATGGTGGGTGTGGGGTGCGCTACATTACTCTTTTCAACATGGCGTTGAAGGTTAAGTGGTTATGGAGGTTTGGGGTGGAAATGGAGAGCCTCTGGCGGAGAGTGTCTGTGTCTATCCATGGTGTGTCTCATTTAGGGTGGGAGAGTGGGGTGGTGACTAACCTGGCCTTATGGGTGTGGCGTATGGTGGAGGATCATGAATGTTAATTCGTGGTTCAATAGAGGGGTGAAGGTTACTTTATGTGATGGTGAGAATATTGTGTTTTGGGAGGACTTTTGGTTTGGGGAGAGACCCCTAAGAGATGCTTACAAGTCACTTTACAGTATGTCTAAACTAAAAAATGCTATTGGTGAAGAATGTATGGTTAACTCTGGTATTCCTATTTCTTGGAATCTTGACTTTGTTAGATCTATGAATGATTGAGAGATTGAAGGTATAACCTCTCTTTTGGCTATGCTAGAAGAGGTACCGTACACACGACATGGTACTGATTCGATGGTTTGGTGGCCTGGTAAAAATGGGAGATTTTTGTCAGCTCTATCTTTTTGGATCAATAAAAACAAAATTTATTCCCAATGATTTGTATGATTTTTTTTTTGATCAATCAAAGTAAATTTCATTAATATGAACCATAACGATTACAAAGTGATTACAACCATAAACAATCCCCTTATTAACCAGGGGTTAATAACAACACCACCAAACCACTAGCCACAATGCAACCGTGCCGATGAGATCACACCATCTTAAGCCACCATCTCCTCCCAATCCGAGATAAACTCTTGAAGATTATGGCTTTTGAAAAGACCGTAGCCCCTAGACCACCCATAAATGGTCTCTTGCACGTCCGAGATAAGACAGTGGAGCTCCCTTGCCTTGTCCTCGAAAATTCTACAATTCCTTTCAATCCATATAACCCACATGATCGCCTTGGGAAGGCGTCCATGAATCCATTTTTATGATTACAAGCCCATCAAGGGGATTTGTTGTTACCCTCCTTCAAGAGGACATGGAGCCATCTGGCTAGCGCCAAGAGGGCCTTGTGTGAAGACTTAGTGAGTGGCCCCTTGTCACCAAAGGCAAAATGAATTCACGAGCACCTTGCCAAAGCAATTATGTGGGTGCTTTGGAATGAAAGGAATCAAAGAGTATTTGAGAGCAAGACTAAGGAGTTGCATGGGCTTGTCTCGGAGGTCCAACTCATTGTTTATGGTTGGTCAAAGGGGAGCGATCTATTTAAAAGTGCCACTATCGAGGATTTCGTGGCGGATTGGGAAGGGATGATAGCTTGAATGTTTCGGTAGTTTTCCTTGTTCCTTTTTGCTTTGTATGGGAGGCGGCGGTTCCTACCGGTTATTGTTGTTAACTCCTCGTTGATAAGGGGAGATGTAACTTGTACTTACATTTGGTTATTAATAAAATTTACCTTGATTGATTAAAAAAAGCCCATCAAGGGGATGCAATTTAGCAAGAGACTAAAAACTACCACCCTTGATCCCAATTACAATTACAACCCAATTACGAGATTACATTTGACCAATTATACATGAAATCCCCAAAGGTGGTACCATTGAAAGTACCGCTCCCCCTAGCCCAATCAAACAAGATTTCTTTAATTTTGGTGATAATGGCATGGACCGCCTTGTACTTGAGATCGAAGATCCTTCTATTGCGCTCATTCCACACCACCCACATAATGGCTCTTGGTAGGTGGTCTACAATCCATCGGCCTTTGCTTGTGAGAGGTCCATTGATGAGTTTCTATGTGAGGGCTTCCTTGACATCCGCCGGTGGCACCTAGTTTGCATCAACCCAAGTGAAGAAGAAGTCCTAAAGACCTCTAACCTTTGGGCATTGAACACGTATATGGTTTGCATCCTCTCCAACCGCATGACAGTACACACATTCATCATGCGCCGCCACTCCTTTTGGAAGGAGCTTGTTCACCGTTTGAATCCTATTGAGGTAGGCCGATCAAGAGAAGAAAGCAACTTTATAAGGAATAGTCTTCAACCAAATCTTCATATGGGGAAAGTCAAGAATAATTTTGTGATCCTCTAGGACTTCTCCCCATGCATGGAAGCAACCTTATCATAGTAAGACTTGACCGTGAAGTCCTCCCCATTGTTCCACCTCCAATTCCTCCCATCCACCTCTCCAAACTCGACCCCCGCTTCATGGATGGTTGCCATAAACTCCTCGAAGATAGCTAACTCCCAATCATACAAGTCCCTTCTTAAAGAAACATCTCATGTCATTCCAAAGAGAAACACCATGAGGCCCTCTAGTAGGGTTAGGAATCCATTTACTCACCCCCTCTCCAAATTTGTCCCCTGCCACTTTCCTCCACATCACACCCTCCTCCTCACTGTACCTCCACAACCACTTACATCTCAAGGCCACATTCATCGCTAGGATGTATTTACAACCAAGGCCCCCTTTCTTCAATGCTAGGCACACTCTATCCCATTTCACCCAATGGATCCCCCTCCCCCCAAAGGAAATTTGAAATTTCTAAAGAGC
>CAWVOZ010000119.1:0-16663 GCA_963931855.1 Philhelius festivus | reverse complement strand
GTGTTTTTGCATTTGTTTGTACCAGGAGTGTTTAGGCCTACCTTTCTTTTTATTCCGAATTGGAACGTTGTATGATATTGCCTTTTTGACGGGGTTCTCAGGATCTCTCCTTTGAACATGGCAATACCAACTGAGTCGGTCGTGTTCAATTTTTTGGGAAATGGTATTCTTAACATGAAGGCTTCCTCGGATCTTCGTACTTCTAATTCGATCAAGCTTTGTAACTCCTGCTGTCATACGAAGCATCTTCATCTCAGCTGCCGTTAGCTTACTCTCATACTTTTTGTACATTGTCCAACATTGTGAACCGTATGTGAGTGCTGGACGCACAACTGAAGTGTAGAGCTTTCCTTTCAGCTTAGGGGGCATTTTTCGGTCACAGAAGATAGCAGAATTTTCCCGCCACTTCATCCACCCTACGCTTACGCGATGATTGATATCGTCATCACAAGTAGCTTCGTTATTTATCATAGACCCCAGATATTTAAACTTTTCACACTTGGGAAGCACTACTCCATTCAAATAAATGTCTGGAATAGGCCTGTGTGGATCAGAAAATGGGCAGCATAGGTATTCTGTCTTTTTCGCGCTTATGCGGTACCCACTTCCTTCTAGAACATCCACCCATACGTCAAGTGCTCGTTGTAGGGATATCGGGTCTTCACTTATGATGGCTCCATCGTCAGCAAAGAATAACTGATGCACTTTTGGATCCGTCACTTTGCCTTAAAGCAGGTAATCAAGAACTGTAATAAAGAGCAGGGGACTCAAGACACTTCCCTGGTGTACACCTACTGTGATTTCGAATTCTTCGGTGACTCCAGCTGCGCATCTTACTTTAGTAACTGCTCCATCATACATGTCCATAATTATCCGCACATAGGTTTCTGGAACTCCTCGTTGCCTAAGGGCCACCCATATTAGATCTCGTGGTTGCCGATCGAATGCTTTTTCAAAATCAACCAATACGACATGCAAATCCTCCAAAGAATCCCGATGTTTTTCCATAATTATTCTTATACTCTGGATTGCATCCATGGTTGACTTACCCCCGACAAACCCGCACTGGTCATCAGATAACCTAATTATTTTTCGCAGTCGGCTACCCAAGACTCGCTCAACGATCTTCATGGTGTGTGACATCAGCTTAATCGAACGGTAATTATCACAGCTTCGAGTATCACCCTTTCCTTTATAAATTGGAAGAAGGTAACTTTCCCTCCATTGATTAGGCATGCGATCACCTCGTATAAGTTTGGAGACAAGAATCATGAGCCATCTAAACCCGATGTCTCCCATCTTTTTCCAAAACTCTGAGGGTATTTCGTCTGGGCCAACAGCTTTTCCCTTTTTGGAGTATTTTACCGCCTCACTAACTTCTTCGACTGTGACGTCGGATACTTCGCTTAAGTTAGGTGAAGCTATTGGAAAGTACAGCCTTGGAAATTGTTCGTTTAGAAGTCCGTCACAATACTGTCGCCACCTGTGAAGAATTTCGTTGTCTTCCACAAGAAGTTGGCCTTGAGCATTGTTAATGAACTTTGGCGAACAAATCTCCTGGGCATTTCTTCTTCTTTGAGCGGCTATTTTGAAGATAGTTGCGCCCTTATTCGTGTTTTGCCGTAGCTCTTGAATAGCACCAGCTGTCGGGGTAGAAATTTCATCCAGCTCCCGATACAGGTTTTCTGTATTCTTTGCTTGAATTTGGGCGCACTTCTTCTTCGCTTCTTTCTTGCAGTTTCTATATTCCATTTCGAGGCGTGACTTTTGCTCTGTATCATTAGAGGGGCACTTCGACCAAGCCTTGAAAGCCATTTTCTTTTTACTTATAACTGATTTAGCTTCATCATTCCACCACCATGTTTCTTTGCCTTGTTGGTTGTGTCCTTTTGAAACCCCTAACAGTGTTTTGGCTTTTTCTTTGCAAGTTCTCTGTAGGAGATCCCACATACTTTGTGCTGTACTCTCTTCATTTCGAACTATATCGGTGTTGTTATACAAAACTTTTTGCATATTCGAAATGAAAGCTTCGCCTTTTTCCTTATCCAGATTATACCATTTGATCTTCCCAAAAGTTTTTGTATGTTTGTTGTCGTTCACTGTCTCCATAAAAAATTCTGTCAGTAGGAGACGGTGTTGGTGGGCGATCGCTTCTCCTAGTATCACTTTGCAATCTTTTACCCGGGGTTTCATGAAACTAGATAACAAATGCTAATCAATCTGGGTTTCATTTCCACCACTGCTGTAAGTGACCAGGTGTCGGCTTTGTTTGACGAACATGGTATTTAGTACGATAAGACCGTATGTTTTGCACATGCTCAGGATGTCTTCACCAGGAGGGTTCCTGGTGCCGTATCCGAGGCCTCCATGGCAATCTTCATAGTCTTCGTTTGTCTTGCCGACATGTCCGTTCAAATCTCCGCCCACGAACAAAAACTCTTCCTTTGGGATGTCCTTAAGTAGATTGTGAAAGTCTAGCCAAAATGCATCTTTTTCCACCTGCTCACATCCAATTTGGGGAGCATATGCAGTGACAATATTCCACAACTTTCCTTTAATCACCAATTTAAGGGACATCAAACGGTCGCTGGATTTCGAAATGGTCAATACGCTGCCTAATAGATGTTTTGCAAGGATGATTCCGATTCCGTTTTTACCCTTTTCCGTTCCATAGTAGAACATCTTATAGTTTTTTGTCCTCGTATCCAAGAAACGGGCCCTGTTTCCCGTGTTTCGCCATTTTGTTTCTTGAACACATAAGATGTCCACTCGCCTTCTTTTCATCATCTCTTCCAGCTCGAAGCTTCGACCTGTCATACTGCCAACGTTCCAACTCGCAACTCTCAGATTTTGTATAATCTGCGGCATTACTTTGCTAGCCCCCGGAATCCGTCTAGCTCTGACCCGAGCATTGCTGCTCGGTCCAGGATCAGTACCATGTGTAACAATGGTAGTGCCTGGCGGGGTAGTGTCATTTCGGACGAGTACTTCCATAATGCTTGAATTCACAAAATCCGTTGTAAGTATCGACGTGTGCATGCTCCAGTTTTGTATTTGATCTCTCTTTTACGGCACCGGTGATCTCCAGTCGTGCCAACCCAGGGACTGGCATGCACACTTTTGGGAAAGTTTATAGTTACGTGTCGCTAGGTTCACCTTGCTGTTTGTGGCCTAGATGTATTTACTCCTTTAGTCGCCTTTTACGACAAGCGGGGAGGCGCTGCAGGAATATTCTAACCCGTCCCTGCACAGGGAAGTATATTTCCTCATCAAAAAGTCATTTTCGAAAAAAGTGTCGCTTAGTACATTCTTACGGGAAGGTATCGACATAATACAATTATTAACATATGGTTAAATTTTGACAAGTATCGATTTGACAGTTTTAACAAAAATATTTCGTTTTTAAATTTTTTTCAAATAAAATGTTTGGAACCGAAATAATAAAGTAATTTCTATAATATAATACATAATTTTATAATTTTATTATCAACTTAGTTTTTAGAAGAATGTATGTACTGTATATACGTATATGAATAAGGTTGTTCAGTTGTACCCAAGTCCCACATAGTCAAATTCCATTAATAGCTATGGTAAACTTATGCATCAACTATCTCAATTTCAAATCTCTTTAACTAATTAAAATGCTTTTCAATCAAAATAATGTTTGTTTGAATTTTACAGCTAAAGTTTTTTTCGCTGAAAATTTGGTTATTTGAAAAAAACTAAATATATAAAGTTTTCAAGACCACAAATGGGAAGTTATCAGTGTGGGTCGCACCCAGCCTCTTTTTTTTTTTTGGTTTCTGATTTTCTCAAAAACGGTATTACGGATTTTGATCATTTCTTTTCTTTTCTGTGTATACTAAAGGTCCGCAATAGTTTGAACATTATTGTGAATTCAAGTTTTCAAAAAATAATTTTTTGGATTTTTAAAATAAAATTAATTTTTTTTTTGAAAACTCAATATTTCGAAAACCCCATGCTTGATTTTTTTAAAACTTGATAGATAAAAGTTTCCTTATAATTGTAATCTACAGGGAAATAAGAAAAATATTTTACCTAAATATAACGGTACCCTCCATACAAAAGCTAAAAAATGGTTTTCGAAAATCGTATTTTTCTCGAAAACGGTTCCGAGAATTTCGCTAAATTTTTTTTTTTTTTCAATTAATTCTTACGATCTATAATTTAATACTGTAAGTATATACTAAAGAACGATTTTTTCCATTTCTTTAATTTCTCATTATCGGCATAACGGATTTTAATGAAATTTTTTATAGACAAGTTTCTTATAAGTTTAAGAAAACATTGCATTTCAAAATTTAAAAAAAAAAATATTTTTTTTTTAATTTAGAAAAAATCTAGTTTTTTTGGAAAATTCGATATCTGAAAAACGGATCAATATTTTTTTGTTTTTGTAAATTTAATTTTTATTCGTACATTAATAAACACTTTAAATTGGCGTTCTAAATTTTTTTCTTAAAAATGTTTTAAAAATTTTGTATATAAAAGCTTATTTTTTAAGAAACCACTACAACGAATTATAATTTTGTTCTTGCGAAAACCAATATTTGCTTAAGACACATGGCATGCTGTGCTTAGCTACAACTGCTAAAAGAGTTGTTTTAGTTATTTTAATAATGAATTTTATCCTTAACAACAGTTTTCTCTAATAACATTCATTTTTGAAATTCTTAGTCGTTTACATAAGAGCAACTTCGTGCGACCCAGTCGTGCATTTTATTTGGTTTAGTTATTCATAGATATAGTATTTTCCCGTTGTCTTTATTTCTGTAACTCCTTCTTTCTATGGGTCTGTAATTCCCGTGACATAACTAAAAGTAATTCCAATGCTTTTGAACACCTTCAAAAATTTTAGTTGCTATAAATACGGTGTCCCCATATTGAAGAAATTATTATGGTTTAAATATAACCTGGAAATATGCCCAATGTTATAAAGGATTTTTTAATAAGGGCGGGTAGATGTTGAAATGGAATAACACAAACCGCGTGTGAGGTATCAACAAAATTCTTTTATTTCATTAGACACTATGTATGGAATATGGTGGCACGGATCCAAGGGGTCCAATTTCTACTAAAATCGCAAGTTCAAATGTTGTTTGTAAAGCAAGACATAACGCTTTACAATTGAATACTTTCAACTTTATCCATAATAAATGCAATCCATGAGATCAATTTATTGGTCGGAAAATCGTGTCCAAGCTTATGTTGAGTACGAAGTTCACCTTCAAGTTTTCTTTTCTGAACATAATAATCGTTATAAAATTTTTTCATAAATAAATTAAGACTGCTATGTTGCTTGTTTTACACATTTCTAAACATTTCGAATAACATTCTTAAGTGATTGTAGTTCGCTGGTGTACCGCATATTCAATCCCTTTCCAAGAACCGTATTTTTTGTTTCAATTTTTAGGATAACATTGTTTCGATGCAATTATTTCAATACTATATCTGCCACAGAAAGGCACCTGAAACTCAATTAAATTCTTGACCATAGGACTCATCAATCCGTTCAGTTCGAACTGATTCTCCACTTTTGTATTAAAAACTCAAATTTGCATTCGAAGTTGTCTGGATGCTGGGTGCTCTTTTTTGCTTAACTGCCGCTGAATCAATTTTCAATTTACACTCCCAACCACTCTCTAGGCCTGGCACGAAAAACGCCAAAAACACCATCGAAATTTCTTTCATGCTGAACATAAATTCAGACCTACATAGCTGCGCCTCGATGCGTTGCACCAGCGAACGCAGCATTCCTCAATTCTGATTCGCGTTGTGAAACAAGTGAAACCAATCGGCATGAATATTTAACAGTGTTTTGCGTTTCAAAAAACACTTAAAAATTCTATTTACGTTCTTCTGTATATAAACTCAGGCGAACTGACATGGCGGACGAAACGACTGACGCTCGGCTGATTCACCTTACAGGACATGCCCACTCAGGGATTGATTGGAAGGAGCGGCAGGGCCCTTACCTATATTTATTTGTTTTTCGCTGTCCAATTTCGGTTTCGATCGCAGAAATGTTTGCGGATTTTCGGCAACGATTTGGGGGCATCAGTGGACGTGCTGTGGTGGCATCCACTGAATGGGGCGTGTGTGCTGCTCCCGATAACTGAGTGGTTTTCGGCTGAATAAAATAAAAACCCAAATGGAATGCATTTGCACAACTTTTTCACGCCACAACCGGTCACCGCCAGGGGGCGAAAATAATTATAAATCGAAAAAATGCATTCGGTCGGATGACGAGAGGACTGCATTGAAGATTGCCTTACTGGAGTTGAGAATCGTCCTGGTTTTGTGTTCAGGGATTATCGAATATCGACAGCAGGACTGATGCAGGAGTTGGTCCAGCCTAGTTGTTTGTCAAGTGCGTATTATTTTATCGCTCTCAACCCATACATCATTGCGAAGCGACCATGCATCACTAGAGAGCAAGTGCATGGCATGCTATTGCGGCCGAATAAGTTTTGGCATTTTTCAAAGTTGGTGAATTTGAGTGGGGCGGTCGTGACGATTGATCGAGCGCTTTTAAATGCAAATTTTTGACAAATTTAATTTTGGGAAAAATGGTGCAGTCGTTATTTTTCTTTTGTGTATTTTTATTTTTTGTTTATTTTTATGTAGGATTTTAAAATAGGATCTGAAATCCATTTGAATTTTTTTTTCGGCAACAAATAAAACTCTTTTTTTTGAAAGTGTTTATTCAAGCCAAAACAGGTTTGATAGAAATATTTCGTAGGGTTAGATTGTTTTCCATTAAGTTGGGCCTTTGAGTATAGCGTGTGTTGAATGCTTAAAAGCAACGTATAGCCTTTTAGTGCAACCAATCGTTAACAAATTTTTCGGAGTCTATGCGAAAACGGGATGCTTTTATAAATATTTTGATATGCTTTGTGTTTTTTGTGGAAAAATAAAGTTATAACTTAAAGAATTCAAATTGATGGCGAATATTTGAGCATTCTGAAAATGATGGTAGGGGCGAACCGAATTGCGACATAATATTTGAGTACAATATGTTTCCGAAAATTTTGAGGTGGTTGTTAGAAGCATTCCAAAGACTTTTTGTGAATTTCTCATACATATCTATAAATTTGGCTCCAAACCCTAGACCAAGTTGATTGTGATGTAGTGTGACGAATTGTGAGAAGGAATTATAGAGAATTTAAGCCACATGATGCAGCCTCGAAAACGTTAAGCGCTAGGAAAATAAGGAAGGAACAAAAAGATTTAAGGTACTGATGCACATACGTTTTGAAGTTTTCATGTCGAAATGAGAAAAAATAGACCTAATTAAGACATTCAACGTTCGTGTTGTGCGGCTAAAGAAAGGATCTCTGACTAAAGAGTACGTCCGAAATTGGGCTTTAGAGTAAACCGATGAACATTCCTTGACTGGCGATTATCACTGTTTATAAAAAATAATAGTAAAATAATGAAAGACAAGAAATATTGCGGCGCGGCGGTGCTCGAGGGATGACAATGTTTATGCTACACTTCTGTCACCTATAATTTTTAAAGCTCGTTTTTGGATTCTATCCAAGAGACTCAAGTGGGTTACAGAGGCATCTAACCAAATATGGGACTTGTACTCGAGCCTTGAACAAATAAAAGCCTTATAGATTTATAGCCATATCAGAAGGTGTGAAACATTTCTTGCATTGATGAAGGAAACCCAAGCACTTAGCAGGGTTTTTGAAGACATCGCATATGTGATCATTCCATCCAAGGTGGTCTGTGATGCACATACCGAGAACTGAGATCTGTTCGGCTATACCTCAATGCAAATCCAGCTCATGGATAGCAGCATGGGAGCTGAGTTCTGCTTTAGACAGAAGACAGCATTGGGTTCTTGTGAAGCATTAAATTCTACGCGATTTATGGTTCCCCATTTGAAAATGCCATCGAGGTCAGAATTAAATGAGCTTATCATATGCTGCCGTTGCAAACCATCATCCAAAGGACATGGTATCTAGTGAATCTGTAATCGAATATGAGAAGCTCGTCATCAAACAAATTTAAAGGATTATAAGTTTCAGAGGAAAGGTAACTGATGAATATAAGAAAGTGAGTTGGAGTCAAAACGGAGCCCTGTGGCGTACCAGCATTAATAGGTAGTTTCTTATCCAACGAAGAAAAGATTCATCAAAATCAAATGCATGCATCTTCGATAAGAGAGCTTGATGTGGAACTCTATCAAATGCTTTTGAAATATTAAGTGTAATAATTATACTTTCTCCAAAATAATGTAAAGATTTGTGTCACTGTTCGGTGAGATATACTATCAAAAAACCAATCGACCTATTGCTATACGAAAGCCAAACTGCTGTTCATTAAAAAGCTTTCGTTCTTCAAGATTTTTCTTTAGCTGGTAATTTATCAGCGTTTCCATGACCTTGGACAGAAGAAATGTAAAAGTGAAATAGAACAATAGTTGGAGTGGCGTCAAGATTCACCTTTTTGAGGGAAAGGTTGGACAAAAGCTGTTTTTCATACACTCGGAAAGAGACCAGTAGAGTCTAGACTCTAGAGTATGTCACATGGAAAAGCTTGAGAAATGTTTTTTCAGTGTTAAACAACATCTCTTCAGAATAATGGAAGAGATTGTAACCGGGTCGAAAGGTCGAAAGAAGATTTGTCCCATAAGATCTAGTACGCTCTTAAGTACAAGAGGATTCATGACATTTGCCATCCTCGAACTAACAGCAAACTGAAGAAGTAGAAATGCTTATGTTTTTTACGAATGGCTAAAAATTTTGACTACCTTTGTGGTATTGTAGAATTTGTTTGCTTAATTATTGGTCATTCAAAAATTTCGTTCGTCGAATATGATCACTACCGATCCTTCTTGTTTGAACTTATGTCGGTTTTCCTCAGTAGGTTGACTTTATAAAATCGGGAACTTACTTTTCTGATCCTTATAGCCTCTTTACAGCTCGAATCAAACCACGAGTTTTCGTCGAATTCGGCGACAAGCTGATTCAAGATGTTCAACCTAGCAAAAAGTCAATATACCTTTCATCACGTATAGTCTGCCCGATAAGCAAAGCCATTTAGGTTAGGTTAAGTTAATGGGTTGACTTAGATCAATGTAGATCCATTGTGATTCCTTAGAGATTGTGACACCCATATATTGAAAGCTATGATAATCCTATACCATTCAAGCCCGTTAAGGGTGGTGATGAGTTACAGCAAGCTATAGCCCGAAACGTCTTCTTCTAAGTCATTGAAGAAATGTGCGCCATCAAATAATCACCTGGTTAAGGAGAGGTAGACACCTTCTAAGAGCGTGGTCCTTTCCTTTACCCTCACTTGAGGAATCATCCCGTCACCAGGGCCATGAGAGTATATGGCTTCTTGCCATCATTGAGACTTGTCTAGCAGCTTTCATCACTGCCAGAACCTCAGCTTAAAAGACTGTAATCAGGAAGTCTGAATGAGTTGGTTAGTCCATGGGTTTCTGAAAAGAATCCTGCACCAACATGAGTTTCCATCATCGAAACGTCGGTATAAATTGCTATCATCGATTCGCAGGTCCATGGCTCTGTGATTTGCCAGTCCTCTCTACTAGGAAAGGCGGTCTTGAACGGCTTGCAAAAGTCTAAGCGTATGTAGAGAGTACATACCCTATTTACCGTGTTTTTCTGTAGAATCTGCACATGACCTATGGCACTATGTCTCCAGCTACCAGTTTGGCTAAGTCGAAGTGTGCTATTGCCTGCCGATCTAGGGGTTTTTTGTTGAGAATAACTTCCAGACCCACTGTGGGGGTGGATCTCATTGCCGTAGTTATTCCAATACATTCCATTTTTTGTACCTTGGTCATGATTTTAAGGTTGGTAAGTTTGTCTAATGCATTCTACCAGACTTCGTTACCATATGTCAGTACAGGTCTGACCATGGCCGTATACATCCATGATAAATATGAATTTAAATATAAAATAAAACAAATACAATTATTTATTTATAAAAAGAAAAATTACTGTTTTATTTATTAAGTTTAAAGTTTTTAATTTAATTTTATTGCAACAAATTTAATTATTATGAGATAGCGACGCGTTTCGAATTTATTAACCCATCATCGGGCTGGATTACCCCGATGATGGATTAATAATCTATCTCATAATAATTAAATTTGTTGCAATAAAATTAAATTAAAAACTTTAAACTTAAAAAATAAAACAATATTTTTCTTTTTATAAATAAATAATTTTATTTGTTTTATTTTATATTTAAATTCATATTTATCATAATTCGCGCAACATGGAGATCACACCACAATTAAATATACATCCACTTGATAATTTTCCGGCTTGTCCCCAAGTCATACCAAATATTCTCTTGCAGGAGTAGAAAGCAAACATAGCTTTATTTGTTCTTTCTTTAATGTTGGGACTCCATTTCAATTTCTTATCGAGGATCAAACCAAGGTATTTCGAGTGATCGAACATTTTGAGTTGGGTCCCTTGGACCCCATCTGTGGAGTTCCTCCAGAAGTACTTACTTTGATCTGTACTCCTCCTAGCTCCGAATTGATCTGTTTGTTTTTAAACATGCACATTATCCAGCTGATGATGGCTATTCCTGCATACAACGACCCATAAAGGAATGGTTGGAAGTTGTTAATCATAAGGCTTCGGTTTTTAAAGAGCTCTTTTACCTCAAATATATTTATTTAAATAAAAACGATGTCTGTAACAATTTAAGATATGGGAAAATACATTTCCACGTACTTGGAACTTATACATAGCTTGAAGTACCAGAAATGATTACATACATTTTTGAACGAAGTAACTTGAACGCTCCACAAAAACCGTCTTGAAATTTTTAACACAAACTCAACCATCCTTATTTTACTCCTAGCCAATTGAAATAAAATTTGACCTTTTTGTATACTCATTAAAATCAAATCAAATTTTAATCTTAACTATCCTAAGACACACAAGTAATTAGACCAAGTATACGTAAGACTCCCAATGGGGCATTTAATTTTTAATGGAATAGAGCCTTAACCCAATGGCTTGAATAAAATAAATCCATACTAACAAAGAAACACCACTGACCCTTTTCCATTGACTAATTTCTCAAATCTGATTTGATTGGCGAGGACATTGAATGAAGTCGAATGACGACAGATGACCACATTTCCAAATGATGCATAACACAACCACAACCAGAAATCTACAATATGAAAACCTTGAAGACAGATCGTGCCCCAGCGTCGACAACAGGTTAGTTCTTTGACTGGCTGGTTGGTTGGTGGGTCCTCTATAATGGTGTATCAGGTAATATTGGCCAACAACTCCACTCGGCGACAATCCAGCCAAACTCAATCTCCATCTCATCGCTCGTCTCGATGAGCCATTGCAATAAACCGTGCGACTATACAGCTTTATGGGATCGTTTTATAATTTTAATTGATTGGAAATTAATGATCTCAAGATATCGATAGCCTGCCTCCACCATTGTGTATCGTCATCGTCATCTTCGTTGTCGTTTTTTGCTCAGAGAAATATGATTTCTTTTGGACGACAACGAACGATTTCTATACAGCAACGACGACGACAACGAGAACGACGGACGACTAGATGTCTCTTGGATGTAACTTCAAGTTTTTCCTTCCATTAATCTCAGTAAAGAGGTCCTCATTGCAAACGGTTTGTAAAGTAGGTATAGCCGGCAAGATTGACATATGGACGTCGACATTTTCTGTCTGTCGAACGTCGGAATGTTGTAAATTAATTGAAAATGAGCAATCGATGATGGGCTTCGTCGATTTACAAAGCGGTCTAATAGACCGGCAATGGGTCCTCAATTTTAGCTTGCATTCGCCGAATGCAGCTGGTTATTTTGCAGTCGTTACCGGAGTCTTAAAACACGGGGGTGGAGCTATTAAAATTAAAGGGCGCTGAAGATGGGCACAGTTGAAAGAAATTTTGCTGCGTCGACTTCTTACAGTACCTACTTCAAGAGCTACAAATTTCATTGGATGAATCTTCTTTTACACTCGTGCTGTTTCAAAAGTTCCTAACGAGCTCGATAAAAACAATTTACTACCGATATCTTTGAGACAAAATTCCAAGTTGAAACGATATTTACGGATTTACCGTTCGATTGCATTTGTCACAAAATTTTAATAACTTAAACTTGAATCTATTGGTATTCATGTGGAATGCTCCTTAAATGGTTACAACCCAATGTGTAAACTCCGAAGTAATTGTTCAATGATTATAAGACTACTCTCTGGTGTGCCACAAGGAAGTCACCTTGGGCCCCTTTTGTTTAATATTTTTACTAATGAAATTCCTCTTTTATTAAAAAGTTAAGCTCTTAATAAATTAATTTTGTCCAGAAGAAACATGCAAGTGTTAGGTTTAAGAGAGTCGGAATTATCTAATTCCGAAATTGCTGAAAAACTTGAAAGAAGCCACGTTGTAACTAACATTTTACTGTAGAACATCCCGAAATACAGAAAAAATACATTAAAGGAGGAACTTAACAAGCCACACCAATTGCCCTATAGAAGAGCTGTGCTCAGAGCTAGAATCGGTCGTTATAGTCTTCCCACCATGAAATGTATCATATTGAGGGCTGATCATCAGCGGAAATGCAAACTGCGAAAAAATCTTGTCCACAGATGAAGATTTAGAGCCCTGCATGGGAAGCAATCTCATTCTATGGAGCCTCAGCCTTTTTTTTTTAAATATTTGTTTGGCCCCACCATGACTGTTCCTACTTAAAATAACACTTAAGACTATGTGGAATTTCAAGCATCACAAATTAGGCAGTTGGTCGAGGACATCGCTTTTGCAATTTGACCCCGAATCAGCTTAAACAAAAAATTATCATTTCTATTTGTGGCTCCGTTCTATATGGCCTGGTCGGAAGAAACACCAAAAACATTTCCATTTGAGATGAGGCAACGTTGAACCACACCGATAATCCAGGGGCCATATAGCAAGTCACCTTCACTCTATCAAGCTATCAAGCCGGCTGCTATAAAATAACCGCCATTAAGACGTCATTAGCCCTAAATACGTGTTGAATCTTGTCGAAGTCACGCTGCAAAAGAACTCTGATGACCTTGACTTTTGAAGCTGATCCGTACGCTATTAGATCGTCGGCATACGCAATTGCCTGTGTCCGAATTTACACCTGCTGTCAGAAGTACTTCTCTCTTTTCTGTCGCGCTCTGAAGCTTAAGACAAGCTTACGCTATACGTTAGCTTTTTTTTATCAAAGAATGTGGTACATACTAGAGGTCTGATTTTTCTCAAAGATGAATCTGAACATTATGTTTAAAAAATGTTGTTAGTTTGAAACAGTTGCTCCACTGCGTCCAGGACAAACGCTACTGAAACTTTTACAAAGCACTGATGGATTTACTCAAGTGACCCGCAGTGTATAATTGTTTACTAATTGTGCTTTCTTTTAAATGCCTTTTGATATGGTTTGAAAATTTCTCGCGCCCTATGTCAAATCCATCCCTGTAATAGAACCAAGAGTAAAGTCGATGACAAAGTTATTGATACTAATACTGCTGAATATAATCGGCCACAACTTAGCTGACGACGCTCACTTCGACTCCGACTTCGACTCCAACTTCAACTTCGATGATGATGATGATGAGAGAGATTGGTTGATGTCAAATCGTTGTTTTGTGTAGTGTTTTGCTGGAAACTGGGTTTATATATAGGATTGGGTAGTCGGTGCTCCATCTCCGACCATGGGACCGCGTGGCATGTATTGCATTGGATTTAAATTATGATTCATTAATTCGATTTATCTGCGATATTATTCTGGTTGACTTTCTGTCGTATATTTCTATATTTATATTCATTCGAGTGTGTTATTCTGAAGCCGAACTCTGCTCTACTCTGCTCTGAGGAGGAGGAAAATTGGTTTCGGAGTCAATCAGGCGTTCGAAGAGGTTGTCAGTTTGGAGCAGTTCACCATCAATCACACGACTTTCAGATAAATAATATTATGTTCTTTTGGTTGGTAGATAAGAGTCTGGATGTGGATTGTCAAAAAGAAAATGTAAAAAAATATTTTTATAAATTTCAGGGCTAAAATCGAGGTTACTTAGAAAGGTGGTGAGTTACCTTTATTTTCGTAGGTTGGCAGTTGTTTATTTCCACAAATCAGGATATTAGTTGACACGTCTTGTCAATTTTGATCTGTGAAGTAAATTAAACTAAAAACTTTTGTTTGAGGGCCTTTTTTGAAAAAGCAATACGTACATAGGCGTGTATTCAGTCAGAAATGAGTATATGTTTGTATGTACATACATGTGTTTAAATCGTTGTTTTTTTTAGAAAACTTCCGAAAGAAGGTTTGATTGCAATATTAGTGTACTTAATTTATATTATGTTGCCTAAGCTAGGCATATATGTATGTAAGACCAATGGGTCGTACCTTATAATTTTCCTGCCAACAAAAATCGGTTAAAGAAAAAACAGCTTAGAGAGAAGATTGCAGTTCTAGCGACTTTGTTACCATATCTAGCAAAATTTAATTTAATTTTAATTGCGCACCAATGCAAGTCCGAAAAAAATGCTTTATTGACTTAACACACACTTTAATTCAAATTTTAAAACTGGTATGCTTGGCATTGTCAAAATAAGCTGATTCGGAAAAGAAGTAAATTAAATATGCCTTTTCTTAGAAAAAAAAAACAAATTTATATTAATAAAGAAACAAGAAAACAGATAATTCTCATAAATAATTTCTGAATTTATTTTAAAAAATCATATATATTTAGTTGTTATTTTAGGCTCACTAAGTGAATAAACTAAAAGCAACCGAAAACAAAAGATGGAATATTCACCTACAAATAAACAATCTACTTTAGAATACGCTTGGAAAAGTATGCTTAATACGTTGAAATTGATGGTTTTATGTATTCACATAGGTGAAAAATAAAAATCTTAAAAAAAATCCCTGCATTCGTCTAGATAATGTTTGTTAAAAAAATGTCAAAATTATTAAATCACCTCTGAACGAAAAATTATGGTTTGTACTTGATTAAGTCAACTGGCAAAATGTCGGTTACACAAATTCCAAAATTATTAATAAAATCAAATCTTAATGAAATGCATATACACAAAGTCAAATAAGAGATCAGCGTCAGAAAAATTCAGCAAGATCATGACGAAAGTAATGGCAGATCCAAAAGTTTTTACATTCACAAGTAACAAGTCTTTAATAAATGAAAAAAGAAAAAAAAATATATGTAAGTCGTCCAAATCCGGCATTATAGTGTTCTTGCCAGGAATAGGAATGACAATTCGGTTATTTCTATGAAAATCTTTTTATGTTGTCTCTTAATAAAAATAAGCCAGCGAAATCGTGGATTTTATGGATTTCTTTGCAAATTTCATAGCGTAGCATTCCAATTGTTTTTCCAGGACGAAAAATATAATTTTTATAATATGCTTTTTAGTCTATTGGCATCGCAGCCATGCTTTGATGAATTTCATACTCTTACGCTACAGATAGGGAAGACACAACATTTTGACCATTGACTATTAACTATTACCGTCTAATCGTAGATTGATATTTCAAACAACATAATTTTCGCTCTATACTCTGTCCAACAAAAATTGTCAGTACAGGGAAGATAGGACGTTTGTCTCTCATTCTGGTTGCATTGCCATGCATAAGTGTGTCGCCTTTTAAAGCTCTCACAGGGATTCCGTAGTTTAAATTATAAATCGCCGCAAATGAGAGTAAAAAACGCGTAGGGCTACCGTCTGCCGATTCAAAACGACTGAAAACAATATTCAATTTACCTTTTCCCACAACGCCAAGCGGTAAGATAATAGGCGCGTTTTTTTTTAATTTGAAAAGCAATACGACAACACTCAACATATTCATCTTCTTAGGCCCGGTACACACAAGCGTTTTTTTTGACGCGCGGTACCGCAGCGTTACCGCATTTGCGTCTTACAGTACTCACGAATGAATTGAGTGGTGCACACACGAGTGCGATGACGCTGCGGCATCGCGTGTTATTTTACGTGTAAAAAGACTCGCAGGCTGCGGTACCGCGCGTTAAAAAGAACGCATGTGTGCACCGGTCCTTAAAATGTGTTCTCAAAAGCTTCAAATCCCAAAAGCTCCTTAATAAAAACCACTGAAAAAGCTCCTTGCTTGCAATTGAGAATGATAATGGTAACTCTGTTTTGATGTAGATAAAGAGCGCACGATCATATTGAGTGACACTTGACACTTGACAGACACTCTTGACAGTATCTCATCAGCAGTGGGATACAACGGTCGTGTTGGGGTGTACAACTTTTTGCAAAGAATTACAACAACAATTCCTTAAGAAAAGTCAGTGGCTTGCTATTTTTTTAGTGGCATTTTTCCTAACGCATTGAAGTGAGGGTGCATCAGGCGCCACTGCTTTAGAAAAAGCTCTCCCATAAGGCCTGTACTGACAATTTTTGTTGGACAGAGTATAGTTAAAATGAACAAATATCACCGAACACATCCTCGAATAATCAAAACCTGCCAACCTCAAGCAAAAAACAATTTTTGCAACCAATTTGAGCGTCATTCTAATCCAGACGCCACAAAACCTTATCATCACTATTATTATGCAATATTTTTACTGGCTAATTTATACGCAGTATTC